>CM047884.1:11059005-11282273 GCA_026212405.1 Petrea volubilis
TCCTTTTGAAGGCAGGAATATTATTTCATCAATTATGAATTGACTCTTTTACCCTTTGACTAATTTTATGTTTTATATTGAATACATAAGAAAATTTATTTGAACATTTTTTTATTTATAATGTCTATATATATATATATATACATATTTGCACATAATAAATATTTATACATAATATAAATACTGTACTCTGATAAAAAAAAAAATATTTGCACATTTTTTAAATTTATATGCACAATACAAATATATATACACATAATATACAAAATATTTATAAATATATATACACACACATACCGCCGCCCCTTGCCCGTTGCCCAATCTAGAGTGAGAGGAAGAGACAGAGAGGGAGATGAGAGAGAGGGAGAGAGAGATACAAATGGAGGGGAGAGAGAGAGAGAGAGAGAAAGAGATGAGGGGGGGGGACCCTCCTCCACTACCATTTGCGCCGGCCACCGCCATCGTCGCCTCCGCCGATCTAGAGTGAGAGGAGGAGACAGAAGGAGAGGAGACGAGAGAGAGAGATACAGATGAAGGACAAGAGATTGAGAGGGGGAGAGGTGGGGGAGATAAACCCTCATCCACCGCCATCTGCACATGCCGTCTTCCACCGCATGCCATCTCCACTCGTCGCAACTAGAGAGAGAGAGAGAGAGAGAGAGAGATCTCAGATCTAGATCTGAAAAGAGAGAAAAAAAAAGAAAGAGGAAGAGGAAGAGAAAGAGAGATCGAGAGGCAGAGAGGGAGAGAAAGGTTGGGGCGGGGGCGACGGTAGTGTGAGTGACGGAGTGAGGGTGGCCATGCTAGGGCGGGGGTCATAGGAGTGAGGGCAGCGACGGCGGTGCGAGTGACGTAGTGAGGTGGCCGTGCGAGGGCTGGGGTGATGTAGTAAGGCAGCAGTGGAGGGGGCCGGTCTGAGTGGGGGCGGCGGTGGAGTGAAGGGTGGCAGCGGTTGGGTGGTGGGGGTAGGAGTTAGAGTTTTGTTTGAAGAAGACGGTAATTTCGCCCAAAATATTAATGAATGGCATTTTGGTCAATTCAGACATATAATTATTTTTTTTATTTTTTAAATAAAAAATATTTTTGATATTCAAGGGGCAAAATGGACATTGTATTGCTTCCGTCTATTTTATCAATAATTCCACAAAATTTAGGGGAGTATTGGTAATTACCAATATAAGAAAGTATTATTTGTAATTTGGCCTAAACTCATGTGTTGTGGGAGTAATTGTCCCTTTTTTTTTTCAATAGTAAGCAATTTATTATATATAAATCAATAAATCAAACACCACGTAAGGACGACCGAGGTGCCTTCAAACCAAAGCATAATTTCTATCTAATCGAGAAGGTCTACAGTTCGAGTCTGTATAACCCTAAACCCTATAACCCTAGAAAATTCAAATGAAAATTTGAAATAATAATTACATATCACTAATTATGATACACTAGTCTTTTTGACACGCTCTGATGATTGTGCAGAATACAAATAAAGAGATAATTTTATTTTTAAATTCAAATAGCTACAAATTATAGACATTTATTAATTTATTGTATGAGTATAATTTTTTTTTTTTTATCTATTTTCAATATATTGATTACATTAATGATAAGGGGAAACAATACTTTTAAATTAAATAAAATTAAGAAAATAAAAACCAAAAGAGTTAAAATATGTTGAAGAGTGGGGTAAGAAATGAGAGAAAAGAGAGAAAAATTGAGAAAGTTAGGAAAACGTTGAAGAGTAGGAACAAGAGAAGAGAAAGAAGATAAACTCAAATGACAGATACCAAATAATTTTTAGAGAGGAATAATGTTTAATATAATATTATAGATAAAGAAAAAAATTACTATTTAGTTAATATAAACTATTATTTCAATAGATTAACATCTACATTTATGAACCCTACACATTAATTATTTATTTACTTACAACGCACCCACGGAATAGATGTGACATATGAGTATCCATCGATCGACAGACATGTCTTGGCCAAATTCTAAGAATGCAACAAATGCATCGGCCAAATGATTATTTGTTTGAAAGGCTGAAAATTTGGATTGGGAAAAGATATATGTCGATCTTTAACTCTCAAGCAGCGAAAGAGTAGAAATGTTCAGTACCCATAGCTGTTTTTTTTTTAAAATTTGTATAATTATTATTATTATAATACTCTTTTTGTACTGAAATTTAAAGTGCTGTTCCTCTAAAAATTTATTGTTTATGAAATTAATTTTACGATCTCAAATCGAAAATTTTGCACCCCCCCCCTCTCTCTCTCTCTCTCGGAAACCTGTTAATTTCTCAGTTAGAGTTAATTCATCTTACCAGACAACATGTGCATTGCTCTCCAATGATGAGAGGAGAATCAAAGTTTTGAAATACTCCAGTGATGGTACGTAGAAAACATGCAATGCTGTCAAAACGTGGTGCATTCGCTAAGAAATGGCCAGTAGAATCCTCAGTCCATGTTCCCCAATAATGGAAAAGCATCGCTCTGATAATCGAGTCGTACGAAGAAATATTTTGTAGAGTGAGTGATTTTGCCTTTGATTGATGAATTGGGATGCTTGAATTTTATTTCTTCTTGGAATTCTATTAATTAAATATTTTTTTAATGAAAAAAAAACCAATTAAATTAATGAAACTTGGTTTATAATGCTTGATTTTTTTGACTACATTATTATTAAGGCATTGATCGTAACAGATGTAATATGATAGTTGGTATAGATCTATCTTAAAAAGTCTGTGATGGAAGGGTCCTAGGGTTATATTGCATATTTGGTTACATCCCCTCTAGACTCCACATGCTTGCCCTGTCTGGAGAGAAAGAACTAACCAATGATATTCGTATAAAATCTATATTGGGTTGTCTTCAATTTGTAGTTTAATCAAGATACATGTTGATTTAAATTGTATAGGGTGCTCTAAATGCATGGTGTATCTTTCCCGTGATTATAAATTTGTTCTTACATGGGATCAAATAGTGGTACTAATAACAAGGATTAAGAATTATTCACTCAACACCAAATTGAGAGATTTGAATCCATGATTTCTCCATAATATCCATCATATTGTTAAGATCACATGTTTAGCTTTAGGCCACAAGTTATAATTTACGATAGAGGTCAATTTTATTTTGTTTATACAGTGCTAGTGCTATACATTGTATAAGACGATGTTCGTGAGGTACGTGGCTGTGTCCCATAAGCAAGATGGGTCGGTCAATTTGCCCTCAACTAGTGTAATATATATGCTCATCCTTTCCTTCTTTTTCTAGAGGAAAAATCAAAGGTAACCATGACAACTTTCTTACTTTTGTATAATGTTTAAAATTGAAAAAATAACCCATACTTATTAACTCTACCCCTAACCTATCTGGGGAGATTTTTATGCCGCCCTGCGGTTGGAATGTGTTGGACACCCAGAAATAAAGTGAAGATGTAGAGCATGACACGTCTGAGGGAAACATGCACTTTGCCCGGCTTACATTTTGTGTTCTGATAGTGCATGATTAATACCCCTTTGAAAGGAACACAAGTTTCCATTTTTGAGCGAACATAATTTAAAACATAGTCCGCACAACTCATTTTTAGGGGCTGTCAATATTCTTACAACCTTTGTCTATGTCAAATGATAAACATCCCAGTGCTGTAGTGACTAGTGGCAAGTGCCTTAATTATATGCTCACAAAAGTTTTATTAGCACGTAATAAAAGTTTAGTATATTCAAATGAAGATTCGTGGAAATGTTTGATTTTATAATTTTATACGAAGATTTTAATTTCTAAAATGATAGAAATATACTGTAAGAATACATTTTCTTTAGGTACAAATCAATCCATTATAAATTTAATTTTTATAACGGATTTTGTTTATAATAAATCCGTAAGTAAATACTGTATTTTTTTTGTAGTTCTGTTTACGTTGAATTCTGTCGCTAATTCATTATAAATAATTTAAATTTGTGAGAAAATCTCTCGATTACAATTTTTCTTTAGTAAAGGAATTTTTTTTTGTTTGTAGTGACAATATATATTATCGAAATAATATACATAATAATATACAAATTTAATAATACAACACATGAAAAAAATCTTAATTTTGACAATAGTACTTAGAAAATGCGCAAACAACTAGTGTTATGAATACCATTTCAAGCATATAATTTTGCCCTTGCAAAATTAATCCACTCTCAAATCATGAAACTTTTTTGGAGTTACCATGCGTTTTCCTACTTCACATTTGAGTTTCCATTTTACAATTTCATATATATAAAGAGGATAATTGTTGAATTGATAATATGCAAGGTATTTGATAAAAAGTTACAATTTCTATCACTATAAGAAAAGGTAATATTATTGACAAGATTTAAAAGTGACAATATAAAAGTTATTACTAATAATTATATAAAGTGATAATACATTCTATTTTGTCATTAATTAAGTTTTTTTGGTGACAACAATTTTTATGCTGTCATAATATCACTCAATGGTGACAAGAAGTAATGTTTTAATTGTCACTATTAATAATTAGTGATACAACTATAGTAACAACTTGATGACAATAAAAATGGTTATTAGGATTTTTGCTACTAAATTGTCATAATAAGTGTATCACTATACCAACAAGTTATTGGTCGAATGGTAAACAATTCTGACCTCCTCAAGGATAAGAACACATGCAAGTTCGAATCTTGGGAAGCGCACTTGTTGGTAGGGCGAGCAATCTTTAATGCTCCATCCCCTGGAATTGCTAGAGCAATGTCTAAATATTACCAAAAAAAAAACAAAAATTGTATCACTATCACTTTTGCACTATATTGTCACTTTTTTATAATAAGTTATCACCATTGACATTTTGCATACTATGTTTTGTGACAACATCAATTTGTTGTCACCAAATGTATATAATTAATGACAACTTTTTGATTATCACTTATTATATTGTTACAAATTTACTCATATTTTTGTAGTGAATTTATGGTAGAAGCTTAAAAGATCCAAGGGTTGTTAATTACATTCACTACAAAAAAATTGACTTATTGTAATGAAATATTTATCACAAAAATTCAAAATTTCATCACAAAAGTTTTTGTGACAAAAAAAACTTGTCACAGTTTCCTCACGAAAAGGCTCTTGCATAGGGTTATTGTGAGGAATTTTTTGTTTCGTCACATTTGTTTTATGTGACGAATTGCTTTTTCCTCACAAAAAATGTATTTAACAAGGTACTTTATTTTTACTCCAACCGGATTTGAAACCCCAACCTCTGTTGTCAAGAGATGCGCACTGCTCTCTACCAGCTCTAGATGATATTCGAACCCCCGACCTTGCGTATAGTTCAATGAAGTGCAACCATTGTGTCAATTGCAATTTTCTTAATGGTTTTGTTATTTTATTATTCTTATTTATTTGTTACATTAATTTACTAATTTTAATTTTATTTGTTAATTAATTAAATAAATTCAAATAATTATAAGTTCTCTTAGTTAAAACACATATTATAACCATATAGTACCCGTATGTATGAATAATTAAAAAATATTTTTATTTTTCATACATATTCTAGACTCAACGAATAATACTTGTACTTTTAATATAACATATTTAATACTTGATGAAATAATACTTCATTTCATGAAAATTTATTATATTCATTTTTAAATCTATAATGTATAAAAAAACATTATTTGTGTAATATATCAAAATTTATTATAATTATTAATTGAGTATCATATAAAAAAACAAATTTTTAATACTTCATAAAAATATTAATTATTATGTAAATAATTATATTAAACTTATATGATGATTATAAATTCAATAATTTAATTATTAGTTTTTAAATAATCTTTTTGTTATGTAAATTACATAATAACGTAATTTATGTGAACATAATATTAAAATAAGTTGTATTTTTACTCTCGAATATTTTAATAAATCGTATAATAGTTGATTAAGTATTATTGAGCCAATTTTTTACCTTAATTTTTGAAAAATATTTATAATATGTACACGTACATGTTGAAAGTCAAATATTACTTGTCCGGTATTTAACTAACTAAGATTATTGATGATAGATGATCATTAATTATGAACGACTGTATATATATATATATATATATATATAAAATTATGAGAATAAATTTTATTAACTTTGGTATGTTTTAAATCTATTTATTTTATTATTTTTTGATTTTTTTAATCACTATAAAAATACTTGAAAATGTCAAAAAATACAAACAAAATTGCATTTGGGATTTCTTTTGATTCATTTAAATTTTTTGGGATATCATAAAAAATATTCATTTGATATTTTTTTGAGAAATTCTTTTATAACATTTATTCATTTTATTTGTTTTAGAAAATTAGGAAAAATATTAATTAGATATTTTGTGAGGGATTTTGTTTTTATAACATCATGTTGTTAAGTTGTTGTGAGGAAAAATTTATGATGAAAATTATATTTCCTCACATTAGTCATAATTATTGTGAGGAAACTTCAATTTTTAAAAAAAAATACAATTTAATGTAACGAAATTATAATTTGTCACATTATGGTTGTTTATGTGACAAAATCAAATTTCCTCATAAATATTTTGTCAAAAAAAATACATTTTTTTGTAGTGATTTATGATTAAAATTTGAATAATTTAATTATAATGAGTTCATCATAGAGAATGATCCACTAAGATATCGTAACATGTCATTTAAAATGAAATTTAATCGTGCTATAACCAACTCTATTGGTTGAGTTGATCCATCAATTTTGATATATATATATATATATATATATAGATAGATATATAAACTTCATTCATAATTTAATACATCAAAAGAGAATAATTAACAAAATAATCAAAAGAACAATACAGACTGATAAATTAAATTTGGTATATGCAAAACTCGATGGGATCCGGGGCGATGTATGGGATGACAATATTTGCTTTTCCCGCAAAATCACGATATCTTATCTTATGATTAACAATATTCATGGGAGGGGGCCTGCATTGATCGAGAGAGCTCTGTATTGTTCCACGCGTAAGCCAGTCCGTACAATCATACACAAATGTGGGCCATACAGAATTTTTTCATGTCGGACCCTTGAAGATCGATCCGATCCACAAGTGTGGGGATTCGAGCTGACCTGTCCGGTGCATACAACCCGTATGGTACATTCGTCTTCTTCCTCGATTTTTTACTTTTTATTATTATTATTATTATTATTATTATTGGGGACTAAAACAACTTGAATTCCTTTCAAAGGCGATTAATAATTCATATTGAAAGTGATCAAAATCTCATATAAACGATATATTCAATTTGAACCTCTAATTATTTCAATTATGGTGCATATTCACATGTAGCATACATATATCGATTAACTATAATAAAGGATGAAAAGCTAATTGAAAATAAAAAAAATCAGGTTAAAATACACCATAATTAAGACTTTATAAATTATACATAACATTATTGTTTATTGAATTATTAATTTCAATATAGTCTAAATTATGCAAATTGATAAATTAATTAGGAAGACCACATAACCTGTATATAATTAATAACGTTCAAGTGGACTGGACAATACTTTTATATTTTACCACTACTTCAATTGTCATACTGTAATAAAATGATATACATAAATAAATTATCAAGTCTAAGATGTGATTTAACTCAATTCATCAATTAAAGTATCATCAAATAATTGAAACAATCATTGATTGTTTTAGTATTGATTAATTACCTATTCCGCAATTGTATTATTCAATAAATTAAAGGAAAAATTGTATATAACACCCCCCCCCCATGGTTTCGAAATAGTGCTGAAAACCCCCTTATGGTTGAAAAATATGTGAAATCCGCGCCCCCCTCCCCCCCACCCCGTGTTTTCTGAAACCCTACACAATCGCCCTTGGCATTAACTTAAGGTTGACGACGTTAAATTTATAATGAAATACCAGTTATGCCCTTGTTATTATGAACCATTAGTTCTTGATTTAAAAATGAACGGTTGAGATTGATTTCTAAATATAAAAAATAATTTTACAATAAAATTATAAATTAAATAATATAATATAGGAATAATATATATACATTATATATTTATGTATTTATATATACAAACATAATCTCTCTCACACACATACACACGCACAGAACACACACAAACACACAAACTCACGCACAGAACACACACAAACACTCGTACAAACTCACGCACAGAACACACACAAACACAAACCCAGAAATTTTGTTTGAATTTTTTCAAAAATTTGTTTAAATGTCAACCACAATTGACTCAAATAAAGCTTAAGGTGGTGAGATCTGGATATGGTTGAGGAGAATTCATTATTTTCAGGCGGGGATAGGGCATGCTAGGGTTGGGAGACGATGATGGCGGTGGCGACAGCGGTAGTAGCATCGTTGCGGTAGCAGTAGGCTGGGGGTGTCAAAGACTATGAAGAAGACGATGAAAAGGAAGAAGGGTAGTGTATTGGTGAGGCTAATTTTGAGTTAGGATTGATGGTGGTAGAGAAATTATAGGAAGAAGATGAATGAATATGTGTAGTGGGTTTTAGGGTTTTTAGTAGATTTTTTATAATTAAACGCATTTGATTCGAAATTCGGTGAAATTGATTGAGGGGTTTGATTTATCTTAGTAAGGTACGTAGGTTGGCATCTCGACTGTAACTCAGCCGGCGACGGTGGCGTGAAAGGGTGGTGGTGGTGGAGATGAATGATGATGATGATGATGATGATGATGATGAAGAAGAAGAAGAAGAAGAAGGGGTAAAATTGAAATAAAAATAAAAATTGTGTTAGACTTCAATTATTTTGAAATTTTAACAAGATAAAGGGGCTTATTTGCAATATTAGATAAGTCTATTTAAAATTATGAGAAAAGGGTTATAATGGTCAATATAGTTGTATTTAAAAGTGAAAAACGTTCCACTTTTGCAGACCAAGCGCGTGTGATGCACTTTCTGTTAACTCTAGAAGGAAGGAGATTTTGTGCAAGGTTTTAGAAAACACGTGGGGGATTTCATATATTTTTAAACCATCAGGGAATTTTCAACACTATTTCGAAACCAGGGGGGGTTATATACAATTTTTCCCTAAATTAAATTAAAAATATATATATATATATATATATATATATATATTTGACCAATAAAAAGTAAATTGAATGAGGACTATCATTTGTTATACGCAATACAATAATAAAACATACAAATTAACACGTTTGTATTTAGAGAACATATTGAATTGGGCAAAAATAATATAATTGAATAACAAAATTGCAGTTTAGTGACAAACTAGTGACGGATTAGCCACGGCTATTCTGTAGATAATTTTTTCCGCAATAGCCATGGAATTACCATCACTAATTCGTAGCCTTATTTTCACTTTTTTTAAAAAAAAAATAGTATTAGCCACGAAAAATCCGTGGCTATTCCGTAGACATATTTTCCCACTTTTTTGTAAAAAAGAAATTAACCTTAGCCATAGAAATTCCTTGGCTAAGTTTGCTTCTTCTTTTTTTTTTTTTTTTTTTTTTGTAGTGAAGAAAAAATATTTGTTTTATACTAAACATGTAGGGTCCTAGTGGGTTGAGTCAAGTGTGCCGGGGGTATTTAGGTACGAAAATTTTGTAGTTAAATCCCCTTTTTTTTCGTAGTGTTTGCTGAACTTACAAACTACTTCCTGGGGTATCAAAATCTACAACTACAACCCATAAGGTTTGCTCGTCCAACAAAAAAATTCCATTATTAGGGTTTCATGATTGATAGAGATAAAACATACTGGGGTTTTTTTCTAAAGTATTTTATGATTGATGTGATAGTCGAGATTTAGAAAATGTTGTCAAGGCGAGACCAAGAAGGTGGTTGGCTTTTATAGTAGTATTGGCATTGTTGGTACCACTAGTAATTTTTGACTGAAATTTGTCACAAAATTTTGAGAATTGCGATCCATAGCGAAAACTTGAAAACTAATTTACGACCCCACTAATTGGTTGCAAAAACACATATATCGGTCACAAATTAATTAAACAATAATTTTCGATTTTGTGACCGACTATATTGATCGCAACATTTTGAAATAAAAAAGTAAAAGAGTAAATATTTTTTCGTTTACACTTTGCAACTGAAAATGCGGTTGCAAAAATAATTAATGTATTATTTTTTCCAAAAAAAAAAAGTTTGAATAATTAGGACGAGCACACATATTTGCCATCGATATTTTGGTCACAAGATCTAGCAGAAAATCGTCCGATCACAACAAATCAGCGTAGTATTTCTAGATCATGCGATTTGGGGGGAACTGTTAAAACAGAACTGAATTTGGGATGGTGACGAGCATTTGAGAAAACGAAGAGCCTGGCACCCAAAATTAGTTTGTCTTCAACCAAATCAACCAGGTTCTAACACGTGAAAAAATTTATAACAGCTAGGATCAAAGTTTTAAGGTAGAAATTGGTCCTAACGGCTACATCAATATCATTGACTACATTTTTATATAAAGGATTCAAGATTTTGTGGCCAAACTACCCGTGATCATTTAAATTGATTTCGTCTCATGGAAGACCAGATAAAGATTGACACCTGGATCAATTACTTCAAATTATAAAAAGATCCTTCAATTCATCTCCAAAAAATCCCATCACATTGACAACACCTTTCGACGGGGACTAGGTTTGTTCAAATGTCATATAGAATTATACAGTAAAATGAAGAAATTAGAAGTAATATAGATTTTTGCTCAAATACATGCATGTGCATGGAATAATCACGAAGCTAATATGTCCCTTAATATGCAAGAACGTACTTATATATGCTTATATTATTTTGTAATGTTCGTGTCAAAGTAATACACGTGTGTGTGTGTGTGTGTGTGTGTGTGTGTAAACATGCACTCGAATGCATTTGGACATGCAAAACAAGTTATATATGTATAGAGACATATTACAAAATATAGACTAAATCTAGATGTATTTATTAGACACATTTTTAAAACAGGAGAAATTCTTGCATCGAAAGGCTATTGAAAGCTAATATTTATTTGCTAAAAAAATATTTACATGTATAATGCGATATAATGATCCAAACAGTTATTTGATGTAAAGATCAGGTTCCAGACTAAGTTCATATGAAATTTTTCTAGCATAGGTTTGTTGCCATAATTTATACCACCGGTCTCTTATTGGAAAATGAATTTGTAGGGACATCCTTCAATTCTATGGCTCTCAATGGTTTGGATTAATTCAGAAAGAATCTAAAATATCTAGACCCGAATTCTAATCCGATAATTATAATTTCGATAATCCTATAAGATCTAAATCCATCAATTCTAAATTCGAATTTATAAAGATTCGGAACTTGGATTAAAATAATAATAAAAAACAAATAAATATTTAAAATCAAATAAAGAAATATCCCGAATTATATTAAATAAAGATGAAAAGAGAGTACGAACACAATTAGTTAAAAGATAATACGATTTTATGAATTACGTATTATATTTGTTTTTAGATACTTTTATAATATAGTTATTTAAAATTTAAATAATATACGTTACTAGAAAAATGAACAAAAATTTGTATTAATAAACAATATGTAATATAAAGGCAAAGGCATATCATAAGTTATCTCAAATTTCTAGGACGGAGGACTACGTTTATTGTAAAAGATGTGAATCTCCATGTCCAAGGGATTTCTTGACTATTCAAGTTTATTTATGGCATGAAACAAAAAAATAATCAACAATTAAATATAACGCATCGTTTAACACTTAAATTAAAAGATAGGAATACTCGCTCTATCTCATAATATTAGTCGTCCTAAATTTTTTCATATAAACCAATTACTCTAATAAATAGCCTTCTTTTTAGCTAAATTTAAAATGATTTGACAAAATTGCCCTCCCCACGCTTCATCAAATTCCATTAAAAATAATAAATGAGGGTAAATTTGTGGAAAAAAAATTTAATGGTCTCTTGAAATCACTTCAAGAAAATGAGTAAATTTGTGACAATATAATAAGTGATAATCCAAAAGTTGTCAGTAATTATATACATTTGGTAACAACAAATTGATGTTGTCACAAAACATAGTATGCACAAATGTCAATGGTGACAACTTATTGTAAAAAGGTGGCAACATAGTACAAAAATGATAATTAATGACACAACTATTGTGACAACATAACTTAGTAGCAATGGAAACTTGTCACAAAATCCTAATAACAATTTTTATTGTCACCAAGTCGTCACCATAAGTGTGCCAATAATTATTAATGGTGACAATTAAAACATTACTTCTTGTCACCATTGAATGATATTATGAAAACATAAAAATTGTCGTCACAAACAAAACTTAATTAGTGACAAAATAGAATGCATTGTCACTTTATAAATAATTGGTGACAACTTTTATATTGCCACTTTTAAATCTTGTCAATAATATTATTTTTTCCTTGTAGTGAATCTTCAAAGTGACAAACATTATGGGACAAAAAAAATCTCTAAAATGACTAATATTATGGGACAGAGGGAGTATTATTTTAGAATATTCCACACGCATTATTAAATATAATGTTATATATATTGCATTTTATTTAACACTTTTTACAAATTATAAATACAAGATTATTAAATAGATAATGTTAATGACATTTGGGTTCAAATTTTTAATGGATCAAATTGTTTGATTATATGTTCGATCTACTTATTTCAAATTACTCCATCAAAAACAAAAAATAATTGTTTCACATAAGAGATATTATTAATTGAATATCTTAATCGGCCAAAAATGTTAAAATTTGGATTAATCTCTAACAGAATCCAAATTAAAATCTGCTCCACGACAACCCTAGATAGTTGAACATCAAGTTGACTTGCTTCGTACAAATTAGTGGACTAGTTTTATTGGGGAGGTCAAGAAGAGCATATAAGGTGTTTCTGATGAGTTTTTTTTTATAATTATTATTATAATTTAATGTTTAGGAGGCAAAATGCAAAAGAAATGTGTATATCAGATGGCAAATATTTTTTATCGTTAATTAATATATATGTACACACACATACATACATATATATATATATATGGTCTATAACCACATTAATTAAATATTAAATAAAATTTAAACCAATTATATGATAAATGAAAGGGCGAATTATATCTACCACTCTTGAGGTTTAGTGAAATTATAACTTAACCCACGTTATTTTGTAAATTACAATAAACCCCTTGAGGTATGTAATAATTACAAGTGATAGATGAAAAATGTATAAAGTTTGTTTTGGCCTTTATTTTTTCTTGATTTTTTATTTTTTTAAAATAAGGTCATTTTGAAAATGACCAAAATGCCCTGCTATGGGTATACTCATCTACCCGCTATACCAAGCGTCACTAAGCACTCTCTCTCTCAACGTGAAGATGAAAACCCTCCTTTGAATCGTTGTCCTTAGGAAAAATCACAATAATTTCGCTTGCAGACAAGTGGACGGAGCACAAAATAGTGGGTTCAACGTGAGTAGGTTGAGGAAAAATGTGGGTTTCATCGTCGGGTTTGTGGGTTAAGGTAAGATTTTTGCCTCACACTGATTAGATTTTTTGATTTTTATGCATATATGTGTTTTTCGGGCCTTTTTTTTTGTTTTTGTTACATTATTTGTGCAAAATGTGTTAAAAAAATTTGTATGTCCGATTTTTTGTTTATTTTTGTGTTTTTTAACATTTTTTTTGGTATTATGGTTTTCGTAATTGATGTATGTGTTGTGCATGTCATAGTTGTAGGGTTTGATTCATTTTTTTGCTAAGATTTAAAAAATCCCCAAATTTTGGAGTGTTAGCGCTTTTGTGTTTGTTCGATTTTGGGTTGAGGTTCGGTTGTATGCAAAATTTTCTACGGATGTTTTTGAAAATCTTGACCTTTTCCCCTTTTTTGTTTCTTTTTTCTGAAATTTAAGTTTGTTGATGTGGTATGTATTGTGAAAATTTGGACTAGGATTTTTTGAAAACTTTACAGTATGTATGTGCTGTGTTTGTGAAGTTTAAGTAGGAAGAAGGTGTGTGTCTTATGTTTGGTTAACAACAAATTAGCTTGTGATAGTGTGTATATGGTATGTTCTTGAATTTTTAGTTTATGTGGTATGTGTCGTGTTTTTTAGTTCACACATTAATAACTTGAATTTTTTTTTCCTGGTTTCATTTTATAGGTATGGGGGACAAAACCTATAGTCTAGTAGTTCACTTTAGAGGTAAGACAAAAAACCTGTCTAAGATTGATCCAGACATGTATAGTTAATTTGACTTACTTGATGATATTAGGGGGTTGTTTGATTTAGTTGATGTTGAATTTGATGTGGCTTCTAGTATTTATGAAGTATTGAAAGGTTAGATGTTAGAACTAATAATGATGTATTAGGGATGTTTGCTAGGAATGCTCAATTATCTAAGTTTGATGTTTTTGTGAATGTTTTGAATGGTGTTGATAATGATGTTGTTTTTCTTGTTGTTGACAATGTTGGTGGTGATAAGGGTAGGAAGGATTTGGGGTTAGATGATATAATATATAAATATGATGATATTCCTGATGACTTTGATTATAGTGATAGTGAGGATGCACTATAAAATCCAGATAGTGAAAATAGGGATAAGGATAGTGTAACTGTAGAGGATGAAAATGGGAGTGAGCAAGGGGATTGGGATAATGTGGCGGTAGAGGATGATAGAGGGAGTAATAATGATTGGTTGTTTGATTATTCATCAGATAATCACTGTGAACCATTCAATGAATTTGATGATGAAGAAGGTATAATTTACCAAGACATGGAAAATGGTAAAATAGAGTTAAAAAAAAATCATGTATTCAATGATGTTGATCATTTTAGGGAAAATATGAAGACTTTTGTTATTCAGGAAGGGTTTAACTTAATTAGGAGCAAAAATGAAAAAAGAAGGGTGATCATTGAGTGTGAAAGTGGGGGCTGTCCATGGAGATTGCATGCTGCTATCATGTCTAATGGTGTCAGTTTCAAGATTAAACATTCACATCTATTCACACTTATCTAAGGGCTGATCCAACTAAAGAAGCTAGTGTGAAATGGTTAGCACCTAGGCTGTTAGATGTGTTGAGGGCAAACCATACATCAAACATAGTAGTGGTATAATGAATGAGTTGAAAAAATATGGGATTGAACCTAACTACATACAAATTTATAGGGCAAGAAAAATAGCCATGCAGATTAGAGGGTAGCCATTCTGAGTCTTATGCTAAATTGCCACATTATGCAAAAATTGTTAATTTGAAGAACCCTAGATCAGTAGTTACAACTGAGTCATACTTTGATGAGAATGTTGTAATGCCTACCTCTCTTATATTTAAAAGGTTTTTTTATGGGTTTGTCCCCTTTGAGAGAGGGTTTATGGCAGGTTGTAGCCCTTTTATAGGATTTGATCGATGTTATTTGAAGAGATCTTTTTTTTAGGGGGAGGGGGTGCTATTAATTAGTTGCAATTAGTTTGGATGGGAACAATAGGACGTATCCTTTGGCTTTTGCAGTAGTTGAGAATGAGTGCAAAGAGAGCTAGGGATTCTTCTTTCACAACTTGTCCATAATGTTTGATGGATTTACACTTTCAAAGCCTTGGACATTTATGAGTGATAGGCAAAAAGTTAGTTCTAATTATGTTTTTCCATTTCTGACTATGTGAATTTCATTTTTTTAGAGACTTGTTGAGGCGATTAATGAGATGGTGCCCCATTCAAACCACAGAAGATGTGCTAGGCTCATATATGTAAACTTTAGGTTATCCTATCCGGGTGCTGCTTTAAAAAAAATTCTTTTGGGAGGCTGCTAGGTCTTATATATATAGGGGCTTTAATATTGCATTGATGAAAATTAAGAAGCTCAAACCTGATGCATACAATTGGTTGATTAAGATCCCACCAAGTTAATGGTGCAGGCATGCTTTTGACCCTATAATTCAAAATGATCATGTGACAAATAACATTGCTGGATGTTTTAATGCTTGGATTAGTGACCTACGAGCTAAGCCTATTTTGATCCTTATGGATAGTTTGAGGGCCAAGTTGATGAATAAGCTGGACAAGAGGAGAGAAAATGGTAAGAAAATGGTAAGAAAATGCATTTTGTTGTTGTTCCAAACATTTGTAAAACATTACTTGAAATGAGGAAGGATGGTAGGAAATGTAAAATACTGGTGGGTGGGGAAGATGTTTGTGAGGTTAATGATAAAACAATTCAATACATTGTAAATTTGAAAGACAAGACATGTGATTGTAATCTGTGGTATATTATTGGTACACCTTGTAAGCATGCTGCAACAACAATTGTTTACAAGAGGTATAGACTAGAAAGATACACACACTCCAAATTCCACAAGAAGACTTACATGAGGTGCTATTCGCACATGATAAGTCCAATCACTGATGCATCTTTGTGGCCTGAAGATCCTACTGTTATGCCTAAAGACTTGCAACTTCATTTGAAAAAAAGGTTGCCGGCAGACCCAAAAAAAGTAGAAAGAGAGAGTTGGAAAAACACCTGCTTCAAAAAGATCCAATGTGGTTAGGTACTCAAAATGTAAACAATTGGGTCACAACATGAGGACATGCCCCATCAAGAAGGTAAATATAGTTAAGTAAATTTATCTTATGTTTTTTTGATTAATTGATTAACTTATCCTCTTAAATTTGTAGGTTGCTATTAGTGCTGCAAATTCTACAGCAAGTGGAAGAAAAAGAAAAGCTTTAAAGGCATCAAGTGCCAACACACAACCTGTTGCCCCACCTTCACCCAAAGGTACAACATTAATTTATTATTTTTTAACTAAATTTTGTTGACTTATTCAACTAATTATAGTATTAAATTTTCATTCATACAACCACCTCTTCCAATGAAAAAAAAGGTAAATTTCATCATCCCAGCCTATTCTTCCAATTCCAAGGGTGATTTTGCCTCCAAGCATGATCGATCCGTGCAAGGGTTTCAAGTTCTCAACCTGTTAGTCCACTCAATTTGCCAAGAAGGACATACAAGAAGGCAGATCGTGCCATCAAACGTGATTTGATTTTGAATTTTTTTTTGTTTGGTAAATCTGCAAACCTTAAGCATTTGGCTCTTTTGCAAATCCTTTTCGGTATTTTGGGTTGAAACTTTGAAGTACAGTTTCATGTATTTAGTTGATCATTTTATGTGACTTGGATGAGAACATAAATGGAAATATTTTTGTACAGTTTTATGTAATTTCTCAAGCATTTCATGTGACTTGGACGACAACATGCATGAAAATATTACAACTTCATTGAATCACAAGTCAGAAAATTACAAACATTCTTCAATCCATACAAATTCGTAACTTCCATAACTAGGTACAGTTCACACAAATAACTTTAAAATGTGACCTAGCAAAAGCAATAGAAGAAGTGCCATGTTTGCCACTAACATTTTATAGACTAATCCTCCATCTCTATTTAGAATGTCTTGCACTACAACACTTTCATTTTGAGTAGATGCTTCATTCACATGAAAATGAGAATCATCATCAATTGGATTACACCAATGTGAGAAACCATCAGTAGGACACCGATAGAAAAACATCTTCGGATTTTTTGATGATTCCGATATGTAAACCATAGTCTTCGATCCACACTTCTTGCATTGCTCTTTGTTGTACCTAAGATACCTAATATCACTTTGGGATGTTCTATATGATGAAGACATAATTTTGGGAGTGTGAAAATTCCCACAATGGGTAAAGTATTTATAGAATGAGAAAAAAACGGCCACATAACGGATATAAACGGCTAGTTGGCCATTTTTCAAAATTATTACTTTTAGCCCCCACGGAGATGTAATACATAACATAAAATCCCAAGTAGTTTATATATATTACAAAAAAACCCATAAGGGCAACTTTGTCCAAGGAAAATGACACTAAAACTTAGCCTGCCAAATAAGGAGTACTATCGAAACTTCACATACAAAATCTAACGGAACCCTAACGGAACTAAACAATAGGGGTAAATTGCTAGACTGAATATACCTCAGGGGGTATATTGTTAGTTACAAAATAATGTGGGTTAAATTGTAATTTCACCAAACCTCGGGGGTGGTAGATATAATTTGCCCTAAATAAAATTATACTTATCATATTATTAATCACTCATAAATACTCCGTACATAAAATGAACGATCAACCAAAATGGAAGTACAATTACAAATACTTAATTACCATATAATTGAGTCATATGTAGTTAATTAACCTGTTTATTGAATATAAGTATTAATTAATTACTAGATTATATATAGAAGAAATTAATTCAGTTGAAAACCCAAGTAGGGGACTTCATAATTTTTTTTGGGAATATGGGGACTTCATAAAATTAAAAACCTTAATTTTCGTGTGAACAGTATTCCAAATCAATATTTAAAAACCCGGCCCGTACTGGTTGGTTTTATCAGTTAGACCACTACTCGATCAAGAAAGTGGCTCGGTTAGACTCTCAAAACTGGAAGTTCCTCAAAATCGGTCTATTTTGTGAGAACTGGTAGACCTGACTGTTCAACCAGTGAACCACTCGAACCGGTATTGGGTCATTAAAATTGCTGGGTCACTTCACAGTATAAATTAAGTCCAAATTAGTGAACCCTTGTGTTTTTTTCCCCTCCCCCTTCTCTCATTTCATCAGCCGATTAACAAATTTTTCTTGTCCCAAATCACAAATTCTCTACTAATTGAATCAAATTCAATAGTGTTGTAACTTGTATGAATTATGGATGTCATTTTATATTTCATCTTTATGGTCTAAATCTTTAATTAAGAACGTTAGATATATATGTTTGATTTAGGACAATTAAAATTCCTTGAGCAAACTTTTTATTATATTAAGGGATAATTACTCCCACTACCCCTGAGGTTTGACCTAATTATAAATAACACCCCCTTGTATCAAAAATTACCGATACCCCCCTGAGTTTTGTTTCCGTCTTTCAATTTCCAATTTCCGTTAGATTGACTAACAGTCAACGTTTGTAAACCCAAGTGAACTTCCAAATTTGCCCTTTTGAAGGTAGAATTATATTTGACCAATTATAAATGGACATTTTTAACCTTATGGCTAATTTTATATTTTATATTGAATAAATAAAAAAATATATTTGAACATTTTTATTTATAATGTCTATATATATATATACATATTTACACATAATATATATTTATATAAATATATTTGCACATTTTTTAAATTTATATACATAATATAAATATATATAAACATAATATACAAAACATATAATATGAAAATTATTTATAAATATATATATACACAAAAACAGACGGCCGGCCGCCGCCACCGGCCGGAGACAGAGGGAGACAAGAGACAGAGGGAAAGGAGTGAGGGGTACCTCCTCCACCGCATCTGCGCCCGCCGTCCACCGCCTCCGCCTCTGCCGGCCTCCACCGCCTCCGCCTCCGCCGGCCTCCACCGAATCCGCCTCCGCCGACCTCCACCGCCTACATCCGCTGGAGACAGAGGGAGACGAGAGAGAGCGATACAGAGGGGAAGGAGAGAGAGAGAGAGAGAGAGAGAGAGAGAGAGAGAGGAGAGAGAGATACAACTAAGGGGTTACCTCCACCGCCGTCTGCACCCGCCCCTCCACCGCCTCCATGCGCCGCCGCCGCCACCACTACAGTCGCCCACCGTCCGATCTATAGTGAGAGGGAGAGAGAGAGAAAGAGAGAGAGAGAGAGGGAGAGAGATACAGACGAGTGAGGAGGTCGAGAGAGGGAGAGGGGGAAGAGAAACCACCGCTCCGCCCGCCCTTCCGCCGCAGCCGCCTCCCACCGCCCGCCATCTCCACCCGCCGCCACTAGAGAGAGAGAGAGAGAGAGAGAGAGAGAGAGAGAGAGAGAGGGCGGGAGATAGCAATCTCAGATCCAAATCTGAGAAAAAAGAAGGAAAAAGAAAGAGAGGAAAAAAAAAAGAAAGAGAAAGAGGAAGGTTGGGGTGGGGGGCGGCAGTAGTGGTGTGAGCGGCGGCGGCGGCGATGGTGGAGTGAAGTGTGGCGGCGGTTTGGTGGTGGTGGTGGTGGTGGTGGGGGTGGGGTTGGTGGGGTGGGGGTGGTGGTGGTTAGGGTTTTGTTGGAAGAAAATGATAACTTTTTCCCAAAAATATTAAAGAGGGGTATTTTGGTCCATTTAGTCATATTCCTAATTTTTTATTTTTTTAAATAAAAAATATTTTAAATATTTAAGGGGTAAAATGGACATTGTACTACTTCCGTCTATTTTACCAATAAATCCACAAAATTCAGGGGGGTATCGATAATTTTCGATACAATGGGGTGTTATTTGTAATTAAGCCAAACCTCAGGGGTAGTGGGAGTAATTATCCCTTATATTAATCTTAAAAGAAATATGTTTCTTTCTTTCTTTCTTATAAACTTGGTTGGTCATTAATTTATTTATTTGTAATGTTGTCTATAATATTATTTGCACTTGTGATTTTAAACATTAATTTTAAATAGGAAAAACACATAATTTTTTTTATTTATTATTTTTAATTTTTTTTATATTAAATATTATTTATGATATAATTATAACATCACCGATTCGATTACAGTTAACCCAATGATCGGATCGATAATCTTTAATTCAATTGATTTTTCAGTTCGATGAACAATGCAAAATTTAAACATTATTCCAAATTACTAAATAATTGGACAGTCTAAATTACATCAAGTCATTAGATTTTGGTAAGATTTGGATAAGACCAAATTACGTAGCTGATCTTATATAATTGGTAAACCTGCAAAGAAAGCGGGGAGTACGTAATAAATAAAGCATGAGTTACTGTATGTTTCGTATCGTGAACTCGACATTTGTTAAGTTTTAATTTCTTGACTCCTTTTTTGTATACATCACCCCTTCACGCCTATATATACCCCTTCCCCGCTTCCATTCTTTTTCTCATTGATCACATAGAAAATTAGTCTAATCAGACTAGGTGACCAAAAAAAAAAAAGAAAACATGAACAAGGATGCATATTTAGTGCCAATTTTTATCTTTTTCATCTCTCTACTTCTCTATATTCTTTCACGTAGAAAAAACTTTGGAAAAAAACACAACCAAAATAACACATCTTTTAAACTCCCTCCAGGTTCTTTGGGGTGGCCTTATATTGGTGAAACTCTCCAGCTCTACTCTCAAAATCCAGATGTTTTCTTTTCTACTAGACAGATAAGGTTGATTTTTTTTATTTTTTGTAATTTTTCATCTTCATATTCTTCTTATAATTAATTCGATTATAATATGATATTTTTATATATCCATGACACGCATATATATATATATATTTGGTTTTTTCAGGTATGGAGAAATTTTCAAGACTCACATACTAGGTTGCCCGTGTGTGATGCTGGCCAGCCCGGAGGCTGCCCGGTTCGTGCTGATAACTCAGGCGCATTTGTTCAAGCCGACGTATCCTAAGAGCAAGGAGAATTTGATCGGGCCTCGGGCTCTCTTTTTCCACCAGGGAGAGTACCATTTGCGGCTCAGGAAGCTCGTCCAGGGCTCGTTGTACCCGGAGGCTATACGCAAGCTCGTGCCGTATATTGAAGCGTTAACAGTCTCTGTATTGAATTCTTGGGCTGATGGACGAGTCATTAGTACTTATAATGAAATGAAAAGGGTTCGTTAATAATTACCTTAATCATGCATTAATGTTTTTCATATGTTATTCGTTAAAGCAGTAGTAGTAATAATTGACAGATTTGTGGTTGTTTTTTGGACAGCTCTCTTTTGAAGTAGGTATATTGGCTGTTTTTGGCTCTCTAGAGCCCCATTATAAGGAAGAATTGAAGAAGAACTATGTTATGGTGGATAGAGGGTACAATTCATTTCCGACAAATTTACCCGGAACCCGATACCAAAAGGCCATCATGGTAAGGGAAAATTAAATTAATGTTTATATATTGGCCTTTTTAGGTGGCTCATTTTCGCAATAAATGTGAAGAGAAATGGTGATTAATTTATACTGACTGTGTACATATTTAATTAATTGCTTGTTGAAGGCAAGAAAGAGGCTGAATGAAATTCTAAACAACATTACAAGAGAGAGAAAGGAAAAGAAACTTGTGGAGAAGGACCTCCTGAGCTGTCTTCTGAACTCTAAAGACGAAAAAGGTGAAACTCTGGACGAGGATCAAATAGCCGATAACATAATAGGCGTACTTTTCGCCGCACAGGACACGACAGCGAGTGCCATGACATGGGTTTTTAAGTACCTCCACGACAACCCTAAACTCCTCGAGGCTGTTAAGGTATTAATCATAATTAATGTCAAGATTATGTATGTGCACTTGTCTTAATTAATTTCTTGGATTAATTTTAAGAACCTCGTGAATGCCGGTGCAGGCTGAACAGAAGGCGATCTCCGAGTCGAATGGCAATGGAGAGAGGCATCTGGCCTGGAATCAGATAAGAAATATGCCTCTTACTCTTAAGGTATATATGTGTACATGCATGCAAGAAATTAAAGTTACAATAATGTTCTTTATTTTTTGTCACACTCATGTTTCTTGATTTTTTATTGCTGAAAAAGTGTTATATATGCTTTTTTTCAGGTGATTTTGGAGAGCTTAAGAATGGCAAGCATTATATCTTTCACATTCAGAGAGGCAGTCACAGATGTAGACTATAAAGGTGCAATCCTCTGTCTGTCTGTCTGTCGGTCAGTCAGTCTGTCTGTCTGTTTGTCTGTCTCTCTCTCTATATGTATGTGCGTGTGCGTGTGCGTGTGCGTGTGCGTGTGCGTGTGCGTATATGTGTAATTAGTGATTTATATTAGTGTTTTGATGAGATATTTCGATACACATTTTATTTGTTTGCAAAGACATAAATGGACAAACTACTAAATAATTAGAGTGATTTGTTTCAGGGTACCTCATACCAAAAGGGTGGAAAGTGATGCCTTTGTTCAGGAATATTCATCACAATCCAGATTTCTTTGCCGACCCTCAAAAATTTGATCCCACAAGATTTGAGGTAATTAATATTTCACAGGGCGTAAATTACCATATGACCCTTCCAATCTCGAATTGAGATTGAAAGAAATTTCAGGACAAAATGATATCATCATAAGATTTAATCTATGTTTTGGATGAATTAAGACTTAAGGAAATCATACAAAACAATTTATTTAGATAAAGTTAATAATTAATGTTAATTAATTTGTATGTTTTGATAATGTGTAGGCCCCACTGAAGCCCAATACATTTATGCCATTTGGGAGTGGCGTACATGCTTGTCCTGGAAACGGACTTGCCAAGCTAGAGATGCTCATTTTAGTTCACCACCTAACCTCTCACTTCAGGTATGATATATTAATCAATTCTTTCTCGAGTTAATAAGTATACTAATTCAAATTTTCAATTCAAAATCAAGAACTCTTTTACTTATTGAGAAATTTTCGTCAATCCTATAACATAATAAAATCAGAATTTAAAATATAAGCCTATGGAATTTTGGCCTTACAGTTAAGGTTTCAAAACGTTATAAGCATCAAGATTCAGGTCATCATAATTTGAAATTAATGTGCCTTTATGGTTATCTTATTTATGTGCGTTTGTTAACTACCGATTCTATTAATTTTCTATAATTTGATGTTGGTTATTGAATAATTATTAATTAATACCGATATATATTTACCGAAAAACTAAAATTTACTGTAGAAAAAAAAAGGGAAAACCTCATACTAAGGTGCACCTCCTATCTTTAAAGTTATCCCATTTATATCCTTAAATTTGATTGACCATTTCAATTGTCTTTTAGTGATCATCTGCTCATATCCTTTTCTACACATTCTAATATTTTTTAATTTAATTATTTGTATTAGGCCAAATTCCAAAAAATTCTCCTATAATTTAACAAAGTTGCTAAAAATTCCATATGATTTAAAAATAAGTGAAAAGCCCCTAGTGGTTATGAAAATCTACCACACTCGCCCCTCTTCGCTAAGTCAAATTGAACCCCATTAAAGTTTATATTAAAATGCTTGTTATACCCTTATCTTATGAGCCTTTGGATTTTAAGTTAGGAAATGGATGGTCTAGATTGATCTTTAAACTTAAACCTATGATATTTAAATAAAAATAATAAATCAAATATATATAATATAATATAATTATACACACACACACACATATATATATATATATATAATCACACACACACACAAAACACACACAAAAATTAGAAAAAACACATATACAAGCACACACGCTCATATGCGCACGCACACACACATATACTTGGAGATACACCCACGAATGGGATAAAAAGGAAGAAGAAGGTGAAAGAAAAGAAGAAAGAAAACAACGTCTGGTGTTTTTTTTTCCTTTTTTTTTAATCAATAAATGTTTTAGATCTCGAAATGGGGAGTTGAGAAATTTGTTAAAATGTCCCTAAATTCAAAATTTCACTTTCATAGAATCAAATCCGAGCAGAGAATGATGACAATTTGGGTGGTGGTTTTTGGCCTTTAGATCAGTGCTTTGAAGGCGATAGATCTAGGCATGGCATTAGGGGTAAGGATGAAGAGGGTTGAAGACTATGAAGAGAAGGAGAAGAAAAAAAAACCAGGACGAAGAAGAAATCGTGCAAGCAAGAGAGAGAGAGAGGTAGATTAGGGAAAAATTAAAATAAAAATAGAAATGAATTTATATTGAAATTTTATAATTTAAAATAAATATAAATATACTTATTAAAATAAATATAAAAATAATGTTATATTTTAGGTTATTTCAAAATTTTAAAAAATTAAAAGAATTTATTTGTAATATTAGATAAATATATTTAAATTTATATGAAATAAAGTATAATAGTTAATATATTTATAGGGGCATTTCAATCATTGATTACTACTTTAAAATCAAAAAAGTGCAAAATTGCATGCATAGATGCCGCTTAATACGTACCACTCATACTCCATTATTTTGGTATAGCGTGCTGTGTTTTTTGAACCACAGGATATTTTTTTTGCCTATATTTAAGTAATCGGGGAATTTTAGCAACTTGGCAAAATCGCAACAAAATTTTATGCAATTTGACCTTTATATTATCAATAATTCGTGGCTCATAATTATATCTCCCTAACATGAGGATTATGTCTCCGTCACTGACTGTTATCGTGGTTGTAGGTATGAATTGGCGGGAGGCAAAAGTGGAATTCAATATGGTCCATTCCCTGTCCCATTGCACGGCCTTCCAGCCAGAGTTTGGAAAGAAGACTGATGATGCGATAATATCGGAACTCACCTTTCGTTAATTTTTGCTATCCAACATGGGATAAATTTAGGAAGAAATTCGATTCACGTGTCAATCATTTTCTTACAGCTGGCAAGATTGTATTTGCACCTTTTTTGCCCTTTCACATTGCAAGGACTGAAATTTTGAGAATGGTGAATGAAAGAAACAAAAAGGGCAGAAATTTGATTTGAGCAGCTCAATTATTTGATTCTCGGTCCCTGTGTTCAGCGTGTGTTGTTGATGTATGTCTGTCACGAGAGAGGCTTGGAGAGAGCCAGGTGGTCAGCGTGTGATTGGTTATGTGAAACAAGAGCTGGACAGCACTCTTTAATATTTTAGAAAAAGAATATGATTAGCTTGTTTTTAACCATACGAGGATCAGGCACTTTAAGAAATTTCTTGTTAGAATTCAGTATTTGGCCCCTATGTATATATAAATCAAGTAGACATCAGTGGTATATTTTAGTAAATTAATGGTATGATACAATCTAAATAGTTTAATATATATATATATATATATATATATATAAATTCAAATCGAATGTATGAAAGAATTTTTCACACGCGAGGAACCCTATTTGAATTTGACTTTTAATTTTGAAGAACTTCAATTCAATTTCTTTTGAACGATATGCTTAAGTAATTAATTAAATATGGTCAAAATAGAATCTAGATGTTGGAAGTTAAATCTCCAAAGAATTAATATAATGTCAAACTTGGAGGGGCTTGGCTTATTTAAGAGATCAATGTCCGACTATTTTATACAATGTTGGATCTTTTTTTAATTAAAATATTAAATTATTTCATGAATAAAATAAAATTGCATGTCCTATAAGATATTAATAATGAAAATTAATGGTATACTTAATATGGTTAACATTAATAAAGTTGAAATCTCAAAAATAAATTAGGAATTATAATATATTCTTTTCTTTAATATAACTTATAAACTCCTAATATCTTATTTTACGAACTTATAATAAGCTCCTTTAATAAATATTTTATCCATTTACTTCGAGCGATCATATAAATTCTTAAAAGTAGCATATGATGCTAAGTTTAAAATATATAATTATGTTCTAAAATTACCAATAATTACAATCACTGAATTCGTAAGAAGATGTGATAATTTTTTAAAATGTTAATACAGCAATATTAACAAGTTTGAAGGACTTTGGGCTGGGCTTAAGTTGAGTCTATTTTGGGCCAGACTAGTCGATAGAAATGGGCTTCATTCAAGCACCGGCGATTGGCAAATGTCCAATCCCAGTTCCACCATTCATATTCACACTCACGTCGTCATAGCCTGATATGTATATGTTTTTCCGAGTCACAATCATCGGCTACTACAATACAAACCAACATATTTTTCTACTTTGAATTGCGTGCAAATCAATGGTCACCCATATCACCCCTATCTATTACTACTTTGATATTGTGTCCGAATATTTTGTGCAAGTTTATACTTATTGATGTATCAAGCACATATATAAACAAAGGTTTCGTTGGAATACAATGTGTTCCACGGCTTACTCCATACGTAGTTGGGTGGTTAATTCGTTGGGCTAACATACATTGAAAAACAAGCAATCCATGCCACACGGACTGGATTCATGCATTAACCCAATATTCAGTCTCTGGAGACTGGAGAAGGCCTTATATTGAGGCATGCGAGTCTAAAGGTGTGGTATTAAGTATGTGGCAGTTACATTTATGTCCTTTGATAACTTTCTTCCCATTCAAATCATCTGGAATTTTAATATTGGTTCTGGAAGATTAAATATTTACTTCAGATGTGTTATTAGTACAATCTTTGACTAAATTTTGAAGATTCAACATGATAGGTGCATATGAAGATGGCAAGCCAGATGCAGCTTTCTCATTTAGGTTGCCACTGGGAAGATGAATCCTCAGATTGCTTTCATGAGGTCTCTTGTTTTTCTAACTCAGCAATACATTTACTTATTTATTTACGATCCTTTTGTATTCGAATGAATATCAACTAATGCTGTTCATATAATTAATGTAGGGCTAAGATGAAAATAAAGGGTAGTATCGGCGTCGCGCAGAAATTTACTCCCAAGCCATCGAAGATATGAGTACGTACAAGATCACTGAGTCGAGAATCGAGTGATGTGCGCTGTCAAATTTCATGGTGTAGCTGAAAATTTCATGCACAGTGAGTTTGCCATGATTCTTTGGGTATCTCTAATGTAAAATCAATGTTCGGATATCGTTTAATGAGTCATTCAGAGCATAATTAAATCTCATCTTTGCTTAGTTTTATGACATTATAAGCATTCAGAAGTAACTTACTACAGGGAAACTTGTGATGATTTGTTTCTGAATATGTATAAAAGTACTTATAATTTATAATCAAAAAGTATATATCAATGGAAAAGGGGGGAAATGAAATTGGTATATATCTTTGAACATATTAGGAACTTTACAGAAACATTTTGCAGTCCCTATAAGCCTCGCCAATCTATAAATTTCACTATATGCTCTGATCCCACAAATGAATTCAGCCTTTGCAGGAACAAATTAATGCAACCTAAAACAATACACATGTAAAACTGAAATGCTATTGTATGTATGTATCAAGTCCAAAGTGAACCAAATCAAGAAACAACATTACAAACAAGGACACATTAGTATAAACAGTTGAATTAAGCCGACTTGGAGGCATGAGCCTTCCTTCTTGCCAAGAACATAAAAATCCTTGGGAAGAAAGATTTCTTCTTTTTCTTAGCAGGTTTGGCCGGTTCCAGTGACATCTCGGCCTCCGTGTTGCTTGTTTGCGACCTAGGAGACCTCTGATGGAGAGAAGAATCGGCAGTGCCTACAATATTGTTGGCTTCTCTCCCCTCCTCAAAACTCCCTCGCGGACTTCTAGTCGTCTTGATTGCCAAGGGTGGCTGTGCAACAACAGCAGACTCAGCAGCCTTCCGTCTCTGCTCGTGCTCGGCCCTCCACTTCCTCAACTCTTGTTCAACAGCCAGTTTCCCTTCCTTAGCTTGGTCCGCCTTCTGCAACGCAGCTTCTAGTGCATCCCTTCGTTTGGAGGCCTCCCGACTGACTACCTCGAGCCTATTCAAGCTCTTCATTTCAGACTCCTTAGCCACCTCAATTTGAGACATAGCTTCCGCCACACGCGCGTTCGCCTCCTCTTTGGCGTCGTGGGCTTTCTTGCTGAGCTCATAATATTCTTCCAAAGAGAGCGTTATCCCTGGTCGGGGAGTCCTCCTCATTGTTCTTCTGAGCTGACTCGCTCTCCACCAATGCATTTATAGCAGCGAGTGCCAGCTTCTCAGAAGCTTTTGCAGCTTCTATTTCCTTTTGAGCTGCAACCAATCTACTCTCCCTCGTGCTCGCACCTGCCTTTGCTTGTTCGGCTTCTTCCTTAGCCTTTTGAAGCTCGTCCCGAGCTAACTGAGCGAGCGCCTTTGCTTGGTCCGCCTCTTGAGCTGCCTCTTGTAGCTGCTTAGGAAGCTCCACCATCTTCTCTCTCTCTTCTTTCTCCTTCATCTGAACAAGGGCTATTTCCGATTTTGTCTTATTCAGCTCAGCTTCGAGAGATGCAACCGCAATAGACGCCAAACCTTCCCGCTGTTGAATAGCTGCAAGCATCACGTTCTCTTTCTCCAGCTCTGATTTCAATGATGTGGCAGCCACTTTCAAGATGTTAACCTCATCGGTTGTTTTCTCGAGCTTGAGCTTCACTTCTAAAAGTTCCTTCTTTGCTGCAGCAATAGCAGCCTCGATAGCTCCTCGTGTTTTTTTCGCCGGTTCAACATCTTTTAAGTCACCCTCTGTGCCCGTTTCATACAATTTCGATTCCATGTAAGCTGCCAACTGAGCTTTCAAATCCTGCAGCAACGGTGTGGCCTCACCCAACTTTGATTTCAAATCCTTTGTTGACAGCATTTGTTGGTTTAGTTTCTCGAGCTCATCCTCAGCCTCCTTTAGTTCCTTCTCCCAGTTGAGAGTGTCCTCTTCTTTAGCCATAACCGCTCCAATCCTGTGCTCCTCCGCCTCAAGATGGGCAGAATGTGCAGATTCTAAAGACTGCTTCACGGTAATGAGTTCGATGGTCAAATCCTCTACAGACTTCTCAACTTCTTTTGATGCGGCAATAGCTTCTTCGGCTTTTTTCATGGCTGCATCTTTCTCAGCTACCAACAAAGTGTAATCTTTTCTGAGCTGTTCCAATTCGTCCTTGACGTTTTTAAGGTCAGAAACTGCAGCTGCATGCCTTGCTCGGGCAACCTCGAGCTGCGCCTTGGCTGCAAAGCTGGCCTCATCAGCTATCCCTTGCTCCATCTCTTCCACCCGGAGTTTCGCAAGCTCAGAGTCCTGTTTTGCTTGTTGTTCTTCTGTTTGTGCTCTTTCGAGATTGAGTTTTAGTTCTTCTATGAGCCTCTTGGTGCTCTCTAGCTCTTTCAGGACCTGCGCTTTCGCCTCTTCGGCAGCCTCACATTGCTGCTTATACGTTGGTATTTCCTCCTGTGCTTTCTCCAATTCGTGTTCTATTATCTTTCGTCTCTGGATGGACAACCGGAACTGGTTAGTGCTATTATCATGATTGTCATATTACGAATAATACTTACATGAAACTTCAAAAGTAGCTACAAAAATACAAGAATACAAGCAAACAAAGAGACTTTTACCTCCACGGTCTGCACGCGGTGGGCTTTCCAGTCAACGATCCCTCCAAACTTTGAAACAGCTGCCTTTACAGATTCAAAAGGTGCATCTGTGTCGATCAGGCCTCGGTTTAAATTTTCACCATTATCTGAATCTTTGGAGCGCTCGGTGGTTGTTGAACTTCTGTTATAACTAGGTGGAAATTTGGCGACCATCTGATCCATGCTAACATTTCTTCTGTGGTGTGGGGATGAAACCGGTGTATACTCATCCTCTGAAGATGCCCTTGCAACTATTTTCTCTTCTTTCGGAGGCTTAAAAGTGTCCGAATCACAGTCTAATGATGCAACAGAGGCATCCTGTTCGACTGCATGTCCGTTAGAAGCATTATCCGGTTTCTCTTCCAGTTTACTAGACGAATCTGGCTCTGAAAAAGATGTTACAGTGTCATTGTTATTATCTTTTTGATTTTCCAGTGGTTCTTGTTCTTTCTTCTCCTGCAAGTGCGTTCCCATGTCGGCAATTACAACGGGAGAAGATGAAATGGTATCTTCTTTTTGTGCTGATTCTCCATTATTATGTTGGGTTGTTGAAGCAGCAGCAGCACTAGCACTAGTTGATAGATCATCATGGGGAGATGAAAGTGCTGGTGCAGGAGAAGATGAAGGTGCTGGTGCAGGAGAAGGTGAAGGTGCTGGTGCAGGAGAAGGTGAAGGTGCTGGTGCAGGAGAAGATTCGGGCAGACCGTTTTCATTAAAAATTTTAGGATCCTCCATTCCGATAAAATGCCACGAAAATCAACCGACTACCTGAAATCTGCGGAAACCGCAGAAAGTGTGAGTGAAACACGAAGTAAAATCTTATTGGAAACAATTGCCCTATATGCATAAAAGTTACTAGATGGAAACTTGAGAAGATCACAAGAAAGCCCTGTAGAACATCACTTACAGCAACATCCCCTTCAAGTATGTCTAATCACACGAACCTCCCCTCTCTGATTTCAAAATTACAAATACCTCCCCTCTCTAAACTTACTTCTGGATCTTCATAAAAAACATCAATAAAACAATCATTATCTTAGATTCTCATGAACGTGAGCCTACTCTATCCATGGAACCTTTGCAATCGTATCGGTTTTTCAACTAAATCTTTCGTGTTTTCAAAGGATATATCAGAAGATTAGCTTCATGCCTAGTAATGTTTAAAGGAGCTCTTTTGCAGATTAATGTGTAGCCAATGATATTACAAGAATCTTGACCGATTTTCAGCATGCGTAAGATTTCAATAAGATCAGCAGGTATTTAATGATAAACATTTACAAAATTTCTCCCTCCCATTAAATGAACACCATAGATTAAAAAGAAAAAACACCATTAAAATCATTTAAACCAAGATTAACAAAGAGCCCATCAAAACTATAATCCAAAATCCCAACTTCAAAGCAAAACATCATAACAAAACACGCCCATAAATGAAGAAGAAAAACTAAAGAAAAAGGATGAGAAACATACCAAGAATCACTAGAAACGACAAAGAGACAAAAGTCAAATGAGAAGCTAAATGAATCAACTCCGAATGTTAGTTTCAAGAATAAAATAGAAACTTTTTATTTCCTCATTTTGGCTTTCCAATAATTCTCAACCCCCAACAATTTCACCTCTCCGCCAATTATAGTAAACAAAAACTAAATATATATATATATATATACATACATTGATAAAGAAATAAAAATATGTACTTGTACAGACAGCACAGATTCATATGCAACGGTATTGTATGTATTTAGATAATATTTAAAATAATATTTAAAAAATATTTGTGGTGTAATAATAATAATGAAGAGAGTGAAACAACACGTGGGTGGAGCCGACTGATGCGACTGCGAGATCCGTTCGTGTACTTTTCGTGTCGGGTTTTAAGGATTGGCCTTTTTTTGGAAATTAATAGATATTTTTTATTCTTGTTTTTTTTGTATTTTTTTTATTTAATTTTTATTTCTTTATTTTAGGAGAAGAATCTTGTTTGTGGTTTACACGAGAGGAAGCTCTTGAATGACCAGTAAATATATACATATATATATATGTTCTTTTCTTTTCGTTTGTTGAGAATTTATTAATAAGTGGTTCCTTTTTCTTTTTTTTTTTTCGGATAATTAATAAGTCGTTTGTTTTTGTGCTTGTCTTTTTCTTTTGTTTTTTTCCGGTAAGCGATTATTATTTAATATTTGCTACTTTATTTATTACAGGATTTAATGCTGGGTTTTGGTTTGTATGAAGCAGAACCAAGATGCTTATTGGGGTCTGGGCATTTATGAATAGCTTTCACTACCCTTAAAATTTTATTTTTATTTTTATTATTATTTTTTGTGAATTGCTTAAAAAAAATTCGGTAAAGAAGTTAAAAAAAATGCTTTTAAGGAAAAAAAAAACGTATAAAAATATCTAAGCCTCTTACATTTTCTAAATTTCTTTTGTAGATAGTGTCATTAATAAAAATTCGGGTGATTAGTATGAAACAATTTAAGTACTTCAAAGATTAACCACGATTGAACTTAGACATACCAAATAAAATATTCCTAAAAAGTTTGTGTTTCTTTTAGGATTAAATTGGCTTTATTGGTCGAACCGGCACCAGTGAGGTATTTAATTCGAACCCTCTTGTGTTCTTCCCCTTTTCTCCTTGAATGCGTGGGGGTGTCTTTTTCAGTTGAAATTTATAGGATGTCTCAAGTTGATTGTAATAAAAAAAAAAATGGCTTTGTCATCAAGAACTTATTGCTTCATTTATACAACATATGTGACACTTATCCTTTTTAATTAAATGCATACATAGAATTACCGTCAACCGATGTTTATTTATATGGTATTCAATCAGTTCGGATAATAAAAAAAAATAAAAAATTGGCTTTATCGTCAAGAACTTATTGCTTCATTTATACAACATATGTAACACTTTATCCTTTTTAATTAAATGCATACATAGAATTACCATCGAACGATGTTTATTTATATGGTTGAAATACTACATCTTCTCCTCCACTCACCAATACACGTCACGTGTATTGGTGGATGGTTGAGATAAAAAAAGAGAAAAACTTATGATATGAAATTTTTTTTAAGATGTAGCATTTTGTAGAGGAGAAGATGTAGTATCATTTTATAACAAAGGATCCGAACTAGTATTCAATATGTTATTGTTACTTAAATTGAACTTGAAAATGATTATTAACTCTAAAAAACTTTTTTTTTCCAATTTCAATTTTAAAAGATAGTTAATAGCTTAAGTAATCCAATTAAAAACTACAATACGAGATTAAGGTTGCGATTGCTTGGCTCCATTCGATATTAGTACTTCAAAAACATTACACATAAGAAGCTAGCTTAATTATTTAGACCAAATGATTAATTTATTAACTATTTATTTGAAATAAAGTTTGACTAGTTTGGATAAAATTGAATAGTATATTTCTTTAAATTATAATCTAAATACATTCATTTATTAAAACTATTAATTATGATATATATAAACAAATAAATATTTTGTTTAAAAAAAATGAAAAATTATATTACTAATTGCGTTTTAGAAAAGAATATATATAATCTAAGTTAATAAAAACATAGATTTCAATTCGTTTAATCATTTTGATCTAAAACAGTTTAGAATTTACTTTGATTTGAAAGTCAATAACTTAATTTTAAGTTCAAAAAATATAGAGAATCTTTAATATTTGAATCACAATCACTCGTAATTAGTTTTGAATTATTTATGTATCAACGAATTTAAGGGTAATTTTATCTACATATTTAATAGGAAATGTAAGTGATACATTTATTGAAAGAGAATGAATGAAAGATAACACATAATTTAAGGGTTAAAGTGCATTTAGCCTTTCTCTTTTATTCCGAGTCTGTTTGGGGAAATATTCATTTAGTCTTTTGAAAAAAAAAAAGAGACTCTGAAGTTTTGGATTTCATCCCCATCAAAACGTGTAGTTCTTTATTCTATTCTAATAATAGTTTTTTGATTTCTCTGTAATAAAATATTTTGATTTGTAATATATGAGTTATTAATATAATTTAATGAAATGCAATCTGTTGTTTGAAAACAAATTGATTTGTAATGGTATACGGACTAAATGTGAAATTAAGTAGTATTATATATATTCATTAAAAGTTTGAATCAGAATTCTAATAATGCTTTTTATTGAATTAGTAATTTTAAATATAATTCCAGTAAAGAAATTAAAAAAATGCAATATATGTGGCATTAATTATAATTAATAATGTACTTATTATCATTTTTTTTGAAGCAATTTATTTAATATAAATATATATTTTAGAATATTCTTAAATACTCTTACGTTTATCTAATTTTAATTTAATTTTAATTTTAATTTAGTTGAGTAATTATTTTTAATGAATAATTATGTAAAATATCCTATAATAGTTTAGGTGAAATTCAATTGTCGACTTATATAATTGATTTTCTTTTAATTCAATTAAAATTCCACCTGTTGATAACGCTAGTTAGTAATTAGGGCTACGCTTTTAGCCTTAGCCAAAATTTCTTACGGAGTGGTAAAGGCCCCCATGGTCAGAGGCCCAAGTCCAGCCGAATTGGGCTTAAATGGGGTGTTTTGACGTGAATTTGGGATTTTACTTGGTTGCGTTAGCCTTCATAAGAGTGATATTTAGGAGCACAAGTGCGATTACTTTGACAGGCTTGCAAGATATAGACATTTGGAGTTGGTTCATTATAATCATGATCAAACTAATTAATATGATCAAACTTTCTCTTGCATATATATATATATATATATTAAGTAGCTTATAAAAAATGAGTAATTTATATTATGGGATTTACTTTAGGTTTAAAAAAAAAAATTCTTAAGTATTGAGTAGAGTTAGCAGTGAGGTTTTGTAGTTATATAAGAGAGATGTGAGGCCTAAATTGATAATTTAACTATTTTAAGGACTCGCTTATTTTTATGATTTGAATTTTGAATGATTTGGTTATGAATAATTAATTATTGATTTTACCTATCAGACAATTATAAAGCTTAGTGAATAAAAAGTAAAACTGAGTTTCTAAAATTGCGAAAAATTGATCCCACATAGTAATTAAAGAAGCAATTAGTGTTTGTCTTAATATTAGGGAGATCAAATAGTTTGATGGTAAAATGCTGCACCGGCAAACATATCGATCATTTGAGTCTCGTAGGGGTAGTTGGGGAACTAACAAAAATCCTCTTTTAAAATAAATAATAATAATAATAATATTAATAATGGTTTCATGAGTAAAACTTCAATTACTTGGTGGTTGAGCTAAATAGATTAATTTCATTTGCTAGAAATCAGCAATTATATATCGATATCAGCTTGAATATGATGGTCACAAAAAATATTTAATTCTAGTATTTTTACTGCCTAATAAGATACCAAAACACCAAACTCACTACAAGGATTCACCTTGCATGAGCCATTACATTATAAATTTAATTTTTGTAACGAATTTTATTTATAATAATTGTGTTAATAAATGTTGTCACTGATTGTTTTTTTTTTTAATTCTGTTTATATTGAATTATATGTCACTAATCTATTACTGATAACTTAAATTTATGATGAAATCTCTTTATCACAAATTTTCCATTAATGAAGAAAGTGATTTCTTACAATAATAATTATTGACTTAACTCCATAGCTTTCAAAATATGGATCAAATATTATCTATGGCTAACTTATTGATCATTCTGCGACATTTTGGGATAAGTGTTTATTTTTCTTATGTTAGGTACACCTAATCTAATGGTTTGCTCAACCAATCCATGTACGTTTTCGATTTCTTTCACCATCATATCCAATATTTCTTGTCCTTCAAACCAATCATTTTTACGTTTTGTTCACATTTTCCTTCTTTCGTGTCGATAATAATTCAAAGTTGAACAAACTAATTAACAATGTACAGCCAATTATGATATTAATTAGCAGGTGGAAATTAACTTGCTGCAAGAAAAAAGTGCATGATTATTTTACGTGAATTGTGCAGAATCACTTTCATTATATCAACTTTATTTAGTCATTTAGTGACGAGTCTTCTAACTAACTAACGCAGATAGGGATTGAGAAAGAAATATAGCGAGGACAAAAAAGCTCAATTAGGTTAGTTGATTATGCAAACCAAATTTATCAAACTCCTTCTGCAATTTTCATAATTACGCTGACAATCTCTTTGGAGTATGATCTTTCAACAAACGTTATTTTTTATTAAGATTTTGTGACTTTTTAAAAAAGAAAATTATTTAAACTCTTTCAATAGAGAAAGTATAATTTTTTTTAAGGGATTTTGAGTGAAAGAAAAATGAACACCTTTTTTCTTTTGATAAGACTTTATTCTTTTTTTTTTTTTTTTTCCAATGACCTTAAAGAGAAAATATATATTTAGCCAATGGGGCATTCCGAGAATTGAACTCGGGACCTCTCGCACCCTAAGCGAGAATCATACCACTAGACCAAATGCCCACTTTCAATATAGGTCAAGATATATCTTTACAAATAATAGAAATTTTAGGCCATAAAATATTTTGAATTAGGGGCAATTTAAATGTTTGGCGTTTCTTGATCTAATTAAATTCCCAATTATGGGAGAAAACATTAATTGCGTCCCACAAAGTTGCCTTCTTTTAAATTGGATATCACAACTCTCAGTTCTCACATTTGGTCTTATATTGAACAAAAATTCTCAAATTACATCCCAATCAGGGAAAAATTAATGTGTTAAAGCATTTTATCCCAAAGTGTTACTTAAAATCTTCAAAAAATATCCTATCGAAATAGGCAAAAATCCCCCTCATATATAGACACAAATACACACACACACACATATGTAAAGATAGATATACTCATATACACACAAATATATACATATATACATATATATACTATAAGAAAGTACCATCTTCACTCATAGAATTTTTTTACGGAGAGAATTTGTTACATACGTAAGGTATTTATAATAAATTAGTAAAAGAATTTAATATTTTTTTTCGGGTTAAAAAAGAATTTAATATACATACATAGAACTAAACAAATAGTTAGTGACAAGACATATAATAACGGAATTGTTATAGATAAAATCCTTCACAAAAATCAAATTTATAGTATATTCATTCGTCACTAAAATGAGATGCATGCTTCTAGTGATACACCCCATATATACACACACATATACATATATATTGAGAGGGAGAGGTGTAAGAAAGGGATGGGGGTGGAGGTGAGAGGGTTTTCCATTTTTTTTTATTTTTTGCAAATTTGTATCTATGTATATATTTATGATTGACATATTATGTAATATGTAATTTGTTTATATTAATTATATATTGATGAGTCAGGTGCCACTTCACTACTCCATGCCAGTACAAGCCCCCAATTTGCCTAAGTGAGGAATTGTGACCCTCGATATGATAATGGCCCTCGAAAGGGCTCATAAGCAGATCTCTCTCGCACTACTAGAAAAAGAGCAAATAGCCACGGATTTTAGCCACGGGAAAAATCCGTGGCTAATCCGTGGCTATTAGCCACGGATTAGCAACGGTTTTCGATGAAAATTTTTTTGAACTTTAGCCACGGATTACCCGTGGCTGATTTAGCCACGGCTTAAATGTCGTGGCTAAATTTGGCGCCAGTTTTGCCTCCAATGGTTAGCCACGGCCAGACCGTGGCTAAGCCGTGGCCCTTAGCCACGGCCAGACCGTGGCTAAGGGCCACGGTTTAGCCACGGCCTAGCCGTGGCTAAAAATTTTTATTTTATTTTTGCAACAAATATGATTTGAACTCTTGACCTGTTAGTTAAAGTTAGAGCATTAAACCACTACACCACTTTAACTTTTTGTTTAATAATTAATTTTTGCTATACTTAAGTAATATATATATATATATATATGATATTATATATATTGATATATATAATAAATGATTCGATATATACATACGTATAAGATTAGATATACTTATATATATGTGTATTTATATAATTAGCTGTATATATATTAGATGTATAAGTACATATATAACATATATTAGATATATAATACACTAATATATGTTTATTTCATATAGATGATTGATCATATATAGTACATATGATTAGATATATATATATATATATATATTGGATCTTTATATACGTACACTACATTTATAATATATATTAGATATGTTCTATATAGATATATACTTATATCATATAGACTATATATAGAGGATTAGAATGTACATATAAAATATTAATATATATGAGATACACATTGACATATACGTATATTGATATATGTATATATGATATATATACTTGAAAATATATATATACACATATATTGATATATATACTTGAACATATGTATATATATACATGATATATATATATATATAAATATAGCCATGGATTAGTCACAAATATATATATATATATATATTGGTACATATATACTTGGATATATAAATATATGTATCAATATAAATTTACATATGTATCAATATATATATATATATATATATATATATAAATTTATCTGTGGTGCAAAAAAAAAATGAAAAAAAACAATTAGCCACGGATAAAGTTTTGTTATTGATATTTTAATTATCTCAATATAAATTATCTATATATACTTGGATACATATATATATATTGATACATATATATACTTGGACATTTATATATATATTGATACATATATACTTGGACATATTTAAAATAGATACATATCTATCAATATATATACTTGGACATTTATATATATATATATATATATATATATATATTGATACATATATACATGGACATATTTAAAATAGATACATATATTGATATATATATATGATATATATACTTGACATATATTATATAATACCACACATATACGAAGATATTGACAAATTATCACGAATTAAAGTTGCTATTATCTAAATATAAATTATATAAATAGACTTTTGTTATAATTTTTGTTTTTGATATATTAATTTATTAAATATTTGTCATAAAAAAAAAGTTGAATATTGAACGATAAAGTCAAAGGTAAATATCTTTATTTTTTTTTAAAAAATAATTGGTTAATAATTTATAAAAATTACTAAAATTAAATTAAAAAAATTGATAAAACTAATGAAATTTATTAGATAATTTAAGTTTAAAATATTGTAACAATATAGTTTAAGTATAAAAAAAATCAATCAATAACCAAAGAACTCCCTTGGCGCAACGGTTACATGCTCCATTTATAACATTGATGTCCCGTGTTCGAATCTCCTTGAGCGCAAAAAAAAAAAAGCTTGGGGACGCGGGTTTCAGGTCCGGGTTGGGGCGCGGGTCCGGGTTGTGCCGCGGGTTTGGGTGTAATTAGCTTTTTTTTTTTTTTTTTCCAGTGGCCACGGATTAGCTACGGCTAGGCCATGTCTAGAAAAAAGTGGCCAAAGTTGGCCACGGTTTGCCCGTGGCTATTAGCCACGGCTTGGCCGTGGCTAAGCCCAGCCGTGGCTAAAAAGCCGTGGCGAAGGTTAGTCACGCCACTTTTAGCCACGGAAAAAATCCGTGGCTAATCCGTGGCCAATCCGTGGCTAATTTCCTTGGCCACGGATTTTTTGCCAAATCCGTGGCTAAAATCCGTGGCTAAATGCCTTTTTTCTAGTAGTGTCGAGGGCCCCTCAAGGCACGAATATGCTATCCCGGGTATCCTCGAACTGAGTCGCGACCCTCGAGCGAGCCCCTGTCGAGGGCGAGATCCTACACTTAGTCGTTGCAAGGTTGGGCATCCAATAGGGGTACGTCTAGCTGGCGATCTCTGACAGGTGCGGCCCGCTGCCACCTAACGCATCCAGTGGCACATTAGTCCATCCCACCAGTCTCCAGCGCATTAAATGCCAAGTTATAAATACAATCCTTGATCATAAATGCCCAAGATACACATTAATTGCCAACAAGACCCCTCATTAATGAGAAGTACTAGGAGCAGCTGCCAATAGGATCCATGGAGGGGACAAAAAGCACCTGCTGGTTCAGCTACAGTGTTGAAAATGACCGGTCCCCACCAACCATGTCACATCCAAGCTCCTTACTCTCATATAAAAGCCCCTATTGGCTCTCCACCCAAGGGTAAGAAAAACATATAACACTCTCTTCACAAGCAATTTGGCTTCCAAGTTACTATTCATCATCTTCTCCAAAAATACTGACTTGAGCGTTGGAGAGCCTATGCCGGGGCAAAACCGGCTAGTCTCACGTGCGTTCCTCCCTCTTTGGCAGGTGGACCACCAGCAAGATCATCCCGGAGTACACCATACTCCGATACGTGGACGAACCCAGATTCGACTGCATCATATATGTATATATATATATATATATATATAAGTTTTTTATAGGAAAAATTACAATTTTCATCCGCTATCTATAATGTTTTTTATTTTTGGTCGTATAAGTATTCATAGTTTAATTTTAGTCCTGTATTTTTTTAAAAAAATGTCAATTTTGGTTCGATTTGGCCTGACTCTGGCAAATTGCGCTGACACGGTCAGTAAATTGGGAATTTTCGGTGAATTGGGCTGACGCGTTTGCCAAATAGTATATTTTTCCACAATCTTGAGGTGACATGGCTGATATGTATGTATTTTCATATATTTTGTGTTTTTTTAAATGCACACTTAAATATTTTATTAATAATAATAAAAAAATAAATCCATTAAAAATAAAAATCATTATCTTCTTCAATCAAAACCCTACTTTATCCCCACCCCCACCACCCAACAGTCGTCACCCCTCACTCCACCACCACACCGCTGCCGCCATTGTCCCTCAGTCCCACTGCCACCGCCGTTGTCCCTCGCTCCCACGACTGCCCCCACCACCTAGCCTTTCTCTCTCTCTCTCTCTCTCTCTCTCTCTCTCTCTCCCCCTCCCCCTGCCCCCACCCTCCTCATTTCTCCACCACCACGATGCCGTCGCCGCCCCCAACCCAAACTTTCTCTCTCTTTCTCTCCTTCCCCCCTTTCCCTTCAATCTCTCTCTCTCTCTCCCCCCCCCTCTCCCTCTAATTTCTCGATTTGGATCTCTCGATCTCTCCCTCTTGATCTCTCGATCTCAACGACGATGGGGCGTGAAGGACGGTAGGCTGCGACTGAAGGGCGGATCTCTCGATCTCATGGAAAAAAATCCTACTTGGTATAGAGAGGTCTAACACAGAGAAAGAACGAGGGAAGGGGCGGGGTGGGGGTGGGGGTGGTGGTGGGGGGGGGGACGAGAGAGAAAGAAAGAGGCAGTGTCCGCCATGTCAGCAAAATTGTCCATGTTGGCACAAGTCGCCGGACTCTGGTAAAATTGGACCAAATTGACAAGTTTTCATAAATTATAGGACTAAAATTGAACAACGTATACTTATAGGACTAAAAACCAAAAAGGTAATAGGTAGCGGACGAAAATTGTAATTTTTCCTTTTTTATATATTAATTTTGATGTTTTATTAGCTTTAATTAATTTATATCAATAAGTAATATCTAAACAAATTGATTTACAAGTTAAAATTTTATTTTCTAATTAGTTGTCTATAATTTATCTATGAACTAGTTAATTTGTTAACCAATAAATCTTTTGAAATTTTGATAAGAGGTTTTTGTTTTGTTTATTTCTTTTCTAGAGGATGTTTTTCTAAAGGGTTTAAGTAAAAGGTTTCCAAATTTTCTTTCTGTTTTTTGAAGTAATTTTTTTTTTCTGTATAGGATTAAATGTGAGAATCGAGACTTTATGGGACTCCATTTAAGAAATGACAATTTTTTGGGAAGGAACTAGTAGCTTTCCCACAATTATGCAGATTTAGAGAGGGTTCAGTATATATAATTTGAAATTCATGGAGGAGACTTGATAATTCAACCATTTGAAGGGGGTTTAGATATAATTACCCTTGTGTATGTTAAATGTATGTGATTAATTTACGTTAAATATTTATTTTCTTAAAAATAAATTACACGCATGACAAACATAAAGCACCTCATATTGGCAACTTAATAATTACCGAGAGAGCGAGAGAGCGAGAGAGCGAGAGAGAATTGCCGCGAAAGTTCATGACAAATTTTCTTTTGTGCTTTTTGTGTTTTACCGCTAAATTGTCACTTTAAGATTGTTATTAATTAATTCTAAACAATGATAACTTAAACATTATTTTATCACAATTGGCCCGCTAAAATTTATTTTGATCATAATATAAGATTTTTGTGATTCAATATATGTAATTAGTGATAATGTTATTACATCTTAATACGCTATCAGCGGTTCATATATATATATATATATATATATATATATATATATAAGCGTTATCATCGGTTTTTATTTTCTTTTTCTTTTTTGTAGGGCTGATGTGAAAAAAAAAGTATAAAATAATCACATTTACATGCCTTGAAGAAACACGAATATTGGAAAACAGAATATATAAGAAAACAAGATTCCGAAAAAGATGGAAAAATTCTTACCCAAACCTGGCTTGGTAGAACCAAACAAATCATATGGTAAGTGTATTGCACTTGCCAAGTGATTGGTCGCTCTCCCTAAATTATCGATCATTTACAGGGCAAGTATAAAAAACTCGCCACGTAATTAATACTAGCTTGACTTTAGTTCATAGTACCATGCATGACCAAGTCGAAAGGGGTTTATGATTGTTCAAAGCGAATCTATAATTATCTAGCAAACAAATATAACTATATGATTAAAATCTCCGGAAGAAATTAACTTAGATCAAGAAATTTGGTGCACAAAAGGCATAATATATCTTTAATCACCTTTAGTACCAGTTCAGATCATCTACTATAAAATGGTGCTATATTTTCTCCTCCACTCATCAATACAACAATATGTATTGTTGAGCGGTTGAGATAAGGAAAGAGAATATTTAAAAAAAATTTTATATTATAAATTTTTCTGTTTCCTTATCTCAACCACTCACCAATATATGTAACTTGTATTGATGAGTGAAGGAGAAGATATAGTATGGTTGTGTAGCAGAGGATCCAAACTGGCTTTAGTACAAGGGATTCAATATTGGTCTACATCTACTCTTATGCAACCAAATATGGAAAAAAATAAATTATTCCTATGTGCATATTCACTATACCAAACCTGATAAAAATCATATCATAACAAAATCAAATAAATCTTCTTGGATCCGTCACATTAATCCTCCAACGCCCATTCTTCAACCCCATTTTCCCAGCATTATTCCTTTCCTTTTCCAGCGCCTTCCTCCTCCTCTCCGACAGCCCACAAAACCCCTTCAAACCCTCATCCATGGCATCGTGCACGCGCCACCACCGCGCGTGCGCAACGTCGCTGGCGTAAACGTGGTGATCCGGATCATCCCAGTTGCAATCATAGTCCCTGTAACACAGCCACGGCTTCAACCCGAGATAATGTATTGAATACAGCTTCGGAGGATCCGACCCGAACAGCTGATTCTTTACACTGGCCTCATTGGACGAATTGGACCAGAAGTTCTTGAGAAAGTTGACCCGCCTCGGCAACCTGTGCCACCACACGAACACCTCGTTCAGGAAACCCTGGTCCCCGCCGTTGTAGGAAACGATCTCGTTCCTGCGGTGCATGAGCATGCGGAACGTGCAGTTCGAGGGTTCGATCACCATTATGCCCGAATTGAAGATCGAGCCGTCGTTGCCCGTGGCTGACATCTGCGGGTAGTGGAAGAGGGCGTCGAGGTTACGTAAAACGACGATGTCCGAGTCGATGAAGATGATCTTGTCATAGTGGGTGAGCTGCCAGAGGCGGAACTTGCTGTAGTTGTATTCGTTGTATGAGTTCTTCTCGGCTTTCGGGTTGCGGATCCGTTTGATGAAGCTGAGCTTCCACCCGGCTCGGGAGAGCGCATCGCGTTTGGGCTTGGAGATGGAGGTATCGAGGAGAAGGATCAGGTCGCGTTGGGTTCGAGTTTGGAGGAGGCTCTGAGCTAGGGTTATTGCACCGCACACGTAGGCTTCCGAGGAGTGGAGAACGGTGGCGTAGGCTTCTCGTTTTGCTGTTCGTTTGGTGCTGGGGCGTTTGGTTTTGGAAACATCGTACACTTCGTTGACTCCTGTGATTATTTAAAACAACTTCTTGTTAAAATAAATAGGTTGAAGTGTTCCAAATGGGAAACAGGAAAATTTTACATTTATCATGTTATTGATCTATATTTTAAGAAGAGCGATCATCACATAACAAGGGCAATATAATAATACTTATTATAAATTGGCTGAACTCGATTAAATCGGTTTAAAAATTTTCATTTGAAACTTACTCATGGACATTAGGAGAACAAATTATTCAAATATATGTATATATATTAAGGGGTTTGCGACTAATTATACATAACAACAAGGTTAATTCAAATCATTTTTGTGTTCTTTTTTGATGTGAAAAGCGATTTCATTGATATCAACCAAAATCAAACAACGTTAAATAAATTAGTCGGGAGTAAGATCTCACTTTCAATAGACTGACGCACACGTCGAGCAAGTTTGTGTGCTAACATATACCACTTCTCTTAACAAAATTAAAATTTCAATTAATTAATTACACAATCTCTTACTAATCAAATTAATTTGAGAAATAATTCATTGTTTGTTTTTTTAAGTGTTATTTAGTTCACCAAAAACATATATTTGTGTTCTATGTGTGACTAGAGTTATGTAAGAGCAAACTACTATGAGAGACTGAGAAAATGAAGGATCGTAGATTCAACAGTAAGGCAACAATCTAGATAGTAAAGAGAAAGTAGGGGATGGATTTGTGACGAAAAAAATATATTGGCCACGTATATTGGCAGTTCGTACCAAATGTTAAGCACTATGCTATACTAATAATATTTGTGGCTCTATATATTAATGTTGATGTTAGATATATTCAGTGTCACCTCAAGTAGCTTAGTTGTATTTGACATTTGGAGGGATGAGGCCCTAGATTGTATTATTAATATCTTGTACAACGACAAGTTATTTGTAGAGATATAACACAACATGAGAGCTCTTCCCGTGACTTTCGTCAAACGTTATGTATTTCATGATTTTATAGGAGACTTTGCACATATAATTGTGCATTCATGGATGTTTGGTGAATTAGTGGCGGTTTTGACAATGAGCCCAAGTAAGGCAACCGACATGATTAAAATATGGCTTCATGAGTACCAACTTTTGAAAATAAAACTAATAGAGATGATTGCGTGTGTAAGGGTAAGAATATAGAAATAATTATGTTATATTTTATTGGTTTCATTCAACGGTCAACCAAAGCGCCTGTAGCTCAGTGGATAGAGCGTCTGTTTCCTAAGCAGAAAGTCGTAGGTTCGATCCCTACCTGGCGCGTTTCAATTGTTTTTCAACTTTTGCTGCTAAAATAATTTGCTAATTCTCCTGTTGGAGTTCTATTGGCATATATCGCCACTTCCTCTTTTGATTTTTTTATTTTTCGGTTCAGAATCATATATTCATAAACCTAAACACAGAATATAATGTGATTGACGTAATATTTGCATCTAAAATGAGTGAATTGATCTTAAAAAATCAAAATGAAAAAAATAATTAAGACATAAATATGAACTCCAAGGTTAAAAATTTTCTTACAAATAAATGATCAAATTAATCAATTCTTGGCCTCAACCCAGAGCTTTTGTCAACAAAAATGGCCAAATTAATTATGAACTAAAATAAACAAAACGTACCTTTACTCCACAGTGGCATAGCCAAATTGCATGATCCCACTGGCAAAGAAACCTTCTGCTCCAACGTCTCCCTCTCCGGCCTATAATACCACCAATCCCCTTCCCTAGTCACCATCTCATTACACCTGAAAAGCTCCACCATGGGCATACACTTGCTCAAAAAAACCACCTTCATCTTCCCATTCCAATCCCACTTCCCTCTCCTCACCGCCAAATTCGCCGCCACGAGATGCACTTGAAGCCTATACGCATCCCTCTTCCACCCTTCCTCCGGTGCCCTGCACGGCAATTTCACCACAATCATGTCCATGTAGCCGTACTTGTCGAAATCCGGCATCGGGATTTCCGGGCACGATGGCCCGTCGGCCTCCTCTTCCTCGTCTATCCACTCCGGGAACAACGCGTTCCATTTAAGCATATCAGAGACTCGGTCAAACGGTATTGTAAAGATTTGACCATGAGCCTTCCATTCAAAAATGTCCTCATCCTCCATGTTGACCATTCCTATCCTCATCCCATTCCCAATGCCGCTCAAGAAACTTGGTTTCTCCCTCTTGATCAACTCACGACGAGTGTTTGCCTTGTTAGGCTCTTCCAACACGGATTTCATCTTAATTCCATTTGCCATCTGACAAACACACACGCACACACACACAACAGAGTTATGATTTTTGCGGGACGAAGAAATTTCAAGAAAGTATGTGTTAGCTAATATAGGTTAAGCTCACCTTACCTTACGGTGACACTCGCTCAATGAGCACCTGACTAGCGAGACCGCGTGGTCGTGGTAATCGGAGGCCGAAGGGCAGAGGAGAAGTATTGAACAGAGGATAAAGAAAAATGCCAAGAAAACAAGGTTGATTCTGATAACCAGAGCCTTTGGAGGGGTGCTCTTCATCATCCTTTTAAACACCATTGTGACACTCATCATGTGTGTATAGATAAATATGAGCGTAGCCTAGAGACCCCCCAAGTCTATATACAATTATGTATATGGAAGTAGTGATTCACATATTATAGATATATATATATGTATGTATGTATGTATGTATGTATGTATGTATATACACTCTAGTTTTCCTAAAAGATGTATAAACTGAGTCAGTTGGGAAACATAGTGATCAAATTGACATTTTCATGCAGATTCTGAAATTGTAGTTAGAGAAATGGAGGGCTTAATAAGGGAAATTTTTGAAGACAAGTAGGTCAAAACGAGTGAATGAGCTCCAAGTGTCGAGAGTTTTCTTGTCGTAGATTTTCCTTGCCTTGAAGACAAAGTTGTTTTTTATTTTTATTTTTTGATGATTCAAATGAGGGTTTTTTTTTCTCTCTCTAATTTTTTTGTCATCAGATGCAGGCGTGCAATTATCTACAGGAAGATGTTTGTGTAATTCCATAAATGCCCTTAACCCATTTGTACGAGACTTGAAGTCACAAACAAGTATTCTTTCATATATTTTCATAGCCGCGCGCCTGAATTAAACGAAAGATTAAGTTAATCATGTGCCCAATGGATCTTTTGTTGTTTTTTTGGTCCTTTCATTTTTGGGTATTTTGGTCTAATTGAGTTTATTGTGATATAATTAGTAAATTTGCTACACAAATTAATTTTTGGTCAATAAACCAAAATTAGACCAAATGAGAATATATTTATTCAAAGATGCCCACATAAAGGTCGTCAATATATATATATATATATATATATATATATAAGTTGAATAAATAACCTCTTGTTAACTTTGTATGCACTACAAAGACCTGAATGATACTGGATTATAAGACAATTATTCGACTGCCAGTAATTAAGAATTAATTCTGATTATTTTTATATTATTTATGGCAAATATTCAGACTGAAATTTTAACTATTTTTTTCATCATATATACGAACCGAGAAAATTAAAGAGCAAAAACCAGAAAGGACCATCATTAGAAAATCAAAGACAACATTTTTCACCTAAAATTTTTTGATGATTCATACGAATAACGTTTTTTTTTTTTTTTGATATAATTATTTCGAGACACCCTATAGATGTCAATCGAAAAATACCCCCACACACACGTACACACTCACTCAAAGGGAAAGGGATAGAGGACAAGAGGGTTCGAACTCAGGACTTCCCTAATACCACTTTCGAACCTCCACCATTCGACTTTAAGCTCAGTGGCTAATAAAGTTGTTAACAACAGATTGAAGTACATATTATGTATCGATCAATTATTAATTAACTTAATTGTTTATATATATTTTGAAGGGCGCAGGGAGGCTTAATTTTGGCAAAGCAGCTGCAAGTTTTGTGGTTGTAGTGTCAACTTCAACATGCAATTATACGTCAGTTTTTGGGCCGTTTGAAAATCGCGAGATACTACCAACATTTGATTTCCTAAACTGCTCCTATTATTTTAATCAGATATTGTGTAGTAAGCTTAAATTTATAGGGTTTAGGTTTGATAATCACATCTCGCCAGAAAATTGTTCTAGTTATGGGCCAAACTCGATTGCTAGAATACGCTATACGCTATCATAATTTCTGCACTCAACATCCAAATAAATTGATTGGGTTACTATACGAGGCCTTTGATCCATCCTTACAATGACCAAAATCAGTATGGGAATAAACAATTTTCATAATTTTTATGCTGCCCAAAACAAAACCATATGTGTGTCATAAGTCTTGAGTTCCTAATCTCTCCAAACTTTTTTTTCGAAGTAAATTGGTTACATTTTCATTACATAAATATTGATCCTTATCGATCGTATTATCAAATACCAATTAATATCAATACCTATTATAAGTATGGATATCAACGACATCTAATACAATTATTAATGAATCAACAACTACCACAACTAGAGCAAACTACTATACATGTACGAAAATAGAAATAAAGAAACGCCCGTGAGAAATCGAATCCAAGACTAATGTCTACGCTAAGTTTTATTGGTTTTTCCTTCGTTAGTGTTATTTAAGTACTTCTTTACGTGATAATTAAAGATTTTAGGGAAATACGGAGTACTATTTTATGTGCTGATGTATGTAGTCACGTAAAATCCTCATAATTGTCTGCAATTATTTGGATTTCTTAATTAAACCAAATCGTTAGCGTATATAATGTATTAAAGTAATTCGAGTTGACTGAAAATTTGGTTGTTTAATGATCGTTTATTAGGAATATTTACCGCCGTTGAAATTTTTAAGCTAAAATGGGCGCTAATGCTTAAAACCAACAATAATATACAACTTTGTATCCGCACGTGTGTGTATATATATATATATATATATATTCCATTTCATCTCTTTTATTTGTCGTTTAAAATTTTTATACATAGATTAAGGAAGACAATTAATATCATAATTTTAAATTAATATAACTAAAATACTCTTTAAAAGTTCAAGGGGAATAAGTTATTAAGAGCAAAAAAGTCACATTATTTTTGGTTAAAAAAAAAAGAAAAAATAAAAAACGACTCACCCCTCATTAGTACATTAATATTTTACATGAAAAACACAGAGCAACAATTTTTGTTCCATTTCATAATCTAGAATCCTCAACAACTTTCCATATGCCACACCCTACATTTTTGCCTTAACAAGCAAAATAAAATAATAAAAAGTCTGCAAATTTCTAGACGCAATAACATATAGAGAGATTTTGGATGGGTTTTTGAGAAGGAAAATATTTATTATTGTTCTTTAAAAAAATATTTTGATAAAAAAAAAAGGTGTTTGGTTGGACTTTCTCAAAAATATAGAAACTAGAAAAACAGCCCAAAAATTGCTCTTCCTGCAACCTATTCAAAGTAAAAACTTCTAAAGAAAAGTACATTTTAAAACACTTTTAAATTATTACATGCAAAGTTCAATTATAAAAAGAACGGCTTGACAAATATATATATATATATATATATATTAAATTTATCCAAACATAACTCATAATCTCCACACTAGCTTATTAAAAAAATTTAACCATCAATACATGAAACCAACAATGCTGGGCTTGAATTTGACACCATTAAAGTCTTGAATTCAAATCATCTTTTCTTCTCCTCTCCTCTTTAGGTGAATATGTATGTGGTATTTCAATTGATATTTATGGGGTGTTCGAGTGGATTGTTTAAGAAAAATTATGGTATTTTTTAATCATAAAGTTTGGTTAGTTAAGAAAGAGGGAAATGAAAAACCCATTGTTTGGTTTTAAAAGGAAACAAGAAACTTTATGCATAATCAAGTGCAGTGATCATTTTATCCTCTAGAACAAGAGTAACATGCTTCACATTAAAGGCAAAGAAAAAGACCACAATAATAACAACAAAAACGGGGAAAAAACAAAACAAAACAAAACAAAACAAAAATGGAATCTGGAAGGTGGAAAGCTGGGTGGGATGGGCTTGGGTTGAATTGATTCTTTAATGAGCTTGGGCTAGGTATTGTAACTAGTACCTGGGCCCAATTAGTTTAGTTTTCCGTTTAGGATAATAAAGGCTGTTAATGGGTCGGACTTCAACCAAATTTGAAATATTTTTGAATTTAAATCTTTTCAGCGTTTTCGATATCTTAATCCTGTCCGAATTCCATTGGGGTATGTGCTCATTGTTATCGAGTTCATCTAATTAAAAAATCCGACCCTAATATATAGCAATAAAAGAAATAATTTTTTAAAAAATCAAATAAGCAATAAAAAAAGTTAATCCCTAATGTAAAAATAAAATTAAATAAAGTAGAAATGTTTTCGAATTTGCAAAAACTATGCATTATTTTGTTAAATACATTGACTCAAAAAATAAAAATTAGGGTATTATTAGTTATAATAGTATATGTGTTACATTTTATTTATACATCTCTACGTGAGGCTTCTAATTAAATAAAAAATATAATTAAAATTTGAATTTGAATTTTTTAACACTATTAAAAAATAACATAATTTGACACATATATTGTGATACTTTTAATAGTGCAATAAATCAAATTATTTCTACTCATATCAGATTATAGACTTTTATAGTTGGATCTAACCTGTTGAAAACTTTAATTAATCAAGTATGCTAAATTTGAATAAAAATTAAAACGAATTTGGATTAAAATTCGGTCCCTCGAAAGCGTAATCGGGACGTACGTCATCAGATTGCGTATTTGTTTGGATTTGGACTAAAATGGATCAAATACGAAACATTCTCACACTCAATGCTTCGAAACGACTCGTTCCAAATGTTGATGCCAATGCCTTCTTAGTGTGAATCCGATCCCGGATAAGGAAAATGCTGCCAAGAAAAGAAGACTGGATATAATTCCGCATTTATCCCATTCAACATCACATCAAGATCAGAAGATGGAATTAATTTTCACAATTGTGTGTGTGTGTGTGTGTGTGTGTGTGTGTTATTCTAATCCCTTCTTGCTCTCTATGTGTTATCGATTTTGGAATTCCCATGAATCAGACTATTGCAGTACTTGGGAATGGGATATAGAGAGAATATGATTAGTTAATTAGTTTATTACACTTTTTTTTTGACAAGGTAATTAGTTTATTACACTAATGCTTGGCCTCTAGAAAACTTATTATATATGCATACAAGGTACAGTCCGAGGATTGTAGCAAACTCTAACGATGCTTATTGCTTAGAGAAAAGGCAAAAAATCCCCTCTTACAAAGATTTGCTACCAAATTTTTTTCAAAATAATTAATTTGGTTGAAAATAAAGGAGCTTGGTAGATCTTAAAAAATAAGTTGCCACCTCCTTACTTTTTTAAAAAGAGTTTATAAGCTCTTAAACATCTTATTTGAGGAGCTTATAAACTCCTCCAAAAATTTTGCCAAATACTTTGCACCATCTTATAAGCTCTACAAGCATCTTATAAGATGTTTTAAAGAGCTTATAAGCTTAGCCAAACCCTCTAAATTTATAAATGATTTATATGTTGATCATTTAATAGAGATCAACATCAAAAGGGAACCTGCAGCTTCAATAATTCAGTTTTTAACTTTGATATATATATTCTGATTCCACAAGAAAGTTAAAGCTAGGGCTGGCAATAATAGAGAGAATAACGCTATAAATTAACGAATATCATGCATGGTCTCATGACAAATCAAGTCTGTTGAAACTAGCTCATTGACTGGAAGAAAAATTGTTTGGAACTGAATTTGTATTCTAATCCTAAGTTCTCTGAAAGTATGGAGACGTTAAAGTGCTCTGGTTGTGATAGTATGTTATTTTTACCTAATTTTAGGCCTCAATTATGCTTATTTTGATTAACTTTGGATCTTAAATTGGTTAAAATTTCACAAAAGTAATTCTTACTTGTCATAGGTGAAAATTGATGAAAAGGAACTAAAACGGGCCAAAAAATGGTAAAAAGTGCAGAGGGATGTCGTATAAAGAAGCTGGAGGGCTAAATTTGAAAATAATCATATTCATCATGCAAGGCGTGCTCACACCTTATGGGCTAAAATTCCTACGCGGGATTGGAAAAGAAGAATCTTGATATGGCAAGAGTTCGACTTGAAAACAAACTTCTAACTTGCTTACGACTCTTAGGATTTGTCAAAGAGTTATCCTAGCCATCTTAGGATTTTGGTCTAGGGCTTGAACCCTATCTATACCCGATTGTATCTTATTATCTAGACATCTTGGATTTCAATCTTTTATTCTAGTTTTAGTTTTAGCTTTTAATTTTCAACTTTTATATTTTTATTTTTATTATGGCCATGTGTGGCTAAACCCTTTATTCAGTCAAGGAGTAATTTGAGTCAACGTTTTCTTCAAGGATTGTGAGATCTAATTGGTTCGTGTGTCTTTTAATTTTATGCAATATTTGTGTATTTTTCTGTGTTTTTTGGAAAAACTCCATCTCTTATTCTTGTTTTGTTAGTTGTCTAATTAGAACTCATTGTTCAATTAATTTAACTTTATAGTTCCAGTTGAGGAAATCAAATCCGTAATTGTTTGATTGAATCAACACAAGTGGAAAGTAGTATAATTCGTTATACTATGAAAAATACACAATCTAATTTCGAGCAACCACGCTTGTAGGTTTGTTGGCTAGGATTTGGGTCTTTCTAGTTTTTAATGCTGTTAACGGGTTAAATCCTATCGTTTGACTAGGGTTATTCGTTAATTAGGGATTATTCATAGCTTTCGCATGTCTAGTCTATTATTAAGGAAAGATTAGGTTGAACGAGTTTTCTGAAGGCTATAACCAATCTATTGCATGAATTAAAAGTTATTTTTAAATCAATGATCAATCCATGAAAATGTTGTGCGAAGAATTACCCTTGACTAAGTCTTTATTCTTATAAATTTACTTTTAATTTCTTTCTTACTTTCATTAACTTATCATTCAAAACCCCATTTCTTTACTTTATTTTGCACTCTTGGTTATCTTGAAAAATAGTCGACAAGCTATTCCCTATGGGATCGACCCTTCTCACCCTATTTATAGATTAATTTGTAGTTAGATGAGTAAGATTTATTTTTGGTGAATTCGACACCCATCAAATTTTAGCTGCCGTTGCCGGGGGAATTACTAATTTGATTTATTTTCTTGGATGACCAGGATACTAATACGGACAAACTTCAATACGATTCTGAAATTGAAAAGACAGCTCGTAGATTAAGGAAAGAAACCATGTTGAAAAAGCTAACCCAAGGCGAATCTTCCTCTACAACTCCCCCCGTTTTAGATTCTTCTTCCGAGTCCGATCAAGAAATCGAAGAGATAGCACAACCACGACAAACCCTATGCCAATTAGCCGCCCCACCCATCGGTCAACAACCTCTTTGTATAACCTATCCTAACTTGGAGGCATCACTAGAACTAAAGTCGGGATTGATTCATCTTTTACCCAAGTTTAGAGGTTTGGAAAACGAAGATCCCCACAAGCATCTCAAGGAGTTCCATGTGGTTTGCTCTTCCATGAAACCACAAGATATAGACGAGGACCACATTAAGTTGAGGGCATTCCCCTTCTCCTTAATTGACTATGCAAAAGATTGATTGTTTTACCTTCCATCGGGATCTATCGATTCATGGGGTGACATGCAACAAGCATTCTTGAACAATTTTTTTCCCGCATCTCGTGTTACTGCTATTCGAAGGGATATTAGTGGAATTTGCCAAAAAAATGCCGAGACACTTCATGAATATTGGGAGCGTTTCAAGAGTTTATGCTCCAGCTACCCCTAACATGGGATATCGGAATAAGCACTCATTCAATATTTTTATGAAGGATTTGATACCCATGGAGCGACGTATGATCGACTGCAGTCAGTAGAGGATCACTAGCGAACAAAACCCCCCTTGTTTTATTTTCTTTTTGACGCTTGGTTATCTAGAAAGTAGTCGTTAAGTTATTCCCTGTGGGATCAACGCTTCTCACCCTATCTACAAGTTAATTTTGTAGTTAGAGGAGTAGGATTTATTTTTGGTGGAATCGACGGATTTATTTTTGGTGGAATCGACACCCATCAGGTTGCAAGAATTACTTCATCAACGTCCATTCCTACTGTCCATTTTGCTGCTTTTAGAGTTGCAACGACGACGTATATATATCCACCAGCACCATGCATGCTTGTTGGGACAATGATTTTCCTTCCGTGAAAGAATTATGTTTTCGGGATTCTTAGAAGAAAAATACTAATAATATGATTAATACTAATAATATGATTGGGTTCTTGTATGACAATGTTTTCGATCAAAATCAAGATACAGATGTTTTCTTTGTGAAATACAAATTATCCTCTAATTTTGCTCTGTTAAAGACAAGCGAAGGGTTTGAAGGGAAGTGTGTGTGTGTGTGTATATATATATATATAGACTATGTTTCTGACATTGTGCAGAAGAAAATCTTAATTGTTAAAACACGCGGGGTAGTTGGGTGCGTTATTTCTTTGTGGGTTTCGTCTTGGTTTTAGCTATTTCTCATTGAAGTGAGTTCAATTAGCCTTATATGTGTGTGTGTATATATATTTTTTTCCTTCTATATTTTTTTTCCTGAAATATATTACTATAAAAAAAAGTAATATTAGTGATACAATATAAAAGTAGCAATTTAAAATTTGTTACCAATAAATATATTAAATGATAATATATTCTACTTTATCACTAATTCAATTTGTTTAGTGACAACAACTTATTTTGCCATCATATCACTCAATGTGACAAAAATTAACATTTTATAATTGGTAACACATCTAAAGTAAAAAATTTGGTGATAAGATGTCACCATATTTATATCCCTAATGTGATAACTTAGATACTATAAGCTTGTTTGGATAGATTTTTTTTAGAAAAAAAAACTATTATTTTTTGGAAAAAAAAAACATTTCAGCAAAAAAAAAAATTGTATTTAGATGATTTTTTTTTAAAAAAAAAGTAGAAGTCAAAAAAAAGTCAAAAGTGGTATTTTTTAGAAGTTATTTACAGTAACTTCAAATAAAAGTACGCTTTAAAACTTTTTTTTTAACTATTGCATTTAAACGCAAAATTGGCTGATTAAAAAAAATATTCTACTATTAAAAGTACGACTCGAGAAGAACTTTTTTAAATCCTATTAGGTTCATATAGATCCCGGGACAACATAGGTGCAACGGAATATTAAATATTTTATTTAAAACATATAATATATTACATGCAAATTTTATTGTCCCGTGACTATTGTGACGCAGATCTACAATGCAAATTAAGTAACCAAATCATTTAAATGAGTTGAGTAATATAATTATCTTTTAGCACTTCTGTTGTAGTAGGAAAAATGACGTATTTAAATACGTGATTCATGTTCCTGGGTTGTCACGAACGGTTTGCACTTTCTTAGGAATTCAATTGTCTTCCTTCCAAGCGTACCCACACATTAACTGCACTACGAGTTTAATTTTATGCAAAACTTAAATTTAAACAGTAAAATATATAAATCTTTATACTAACTCTTTAGTAGATGGGACTATAAAAAGAGATGGATATTTTAACTTGTTTTGATTTATTATTTATTAATTAAATAATAAACTAAAACAATGAAACCAAGAAGTAAAAAGGTCACTTTGGGGTGAATAAAACAAAGTGAAGAAAACTACTTTTCTTATTGTGCTGTATATATTCCAACGTGGGGTGGCCTTAGCTTTTATAGCCAATAATAGCCGGCCCCCTATGCCATTCTTTTGAGTCCAATTTGGACTTAAATTTTTATTTCTCCATCCTTTAGTACTTCTTGGTATATTTGATCCTAAGAACTCATCTTTTAACCATAAGATTTATCTCATAGGCTTATAGTTAAATTGAGATTCTAGGATTAAATTGCAACATTAAATTAATTCAAAAATAATTTAATTTTAATTTCAATTCAATCCTCAAATTAAAATTATATTTTAATTTGGTCCTTCAATTGAAAACTTATTTCAATTTAGTTCTTAAATTAAAATTCAATTTCAATTTAGTCCTAATTGAAATCTTATTTCAATTAATAAATTAATTTGAAATCCAATTTCAATTTAAGTTCATTAATTGATTCTTAATCAATTAATTTCTAAATCAATTTTCCCAAATTGATTCCTATCCACCAATTTAATAAGATAGGTCAATTGAATTAGCCATTGATCTCATTAAACGATTCAATTTGATTAATCACTATTAATCAATTCATACACTTATGCGTTTGGTCAACTATTGTGCGTGCTCCCTTAGGTTCACCAATCGATTAACGGCAGACTTGCATTCAAAATAATATTTTTGATAATAAAATTGACTATGATAATTAAACTCTTTTAATTAATCACCATTTATTAGAACCCTTTTTAATTAATGGTCCTCATCCATCATGGTCGATGTCTTGCAACAAACCCACGAATACCTAGCCAATTGATGAAGTATTAGCGCAAACCTTTTTACTTATGATTTACAGTGCAAATATAGTCTTTTCGTTGTCTAGTTTTTTGATTAAGGTTTAGGACATGGGATTTGGAGAAATCCTACTAACCTCAATTCTATAATTCCTTGCAAGTAGTCCATTTAACAATTGACTTAGAAAGCTCATTTTCTAATTATTATCCTCCACCTTGCTCAAGGATTTAAGTGGGCTAATTATAATACAATATATGAAAAACTCACTCCCTCAACTAGGCAAGCAACGAATCCTTTATTGACTTTCACTAGTCACTATATATGGGAGACATATACCCAGCATAAGAGTACTAAGACTCACTATGGAGCCACACATATATCAAAGTATAAATGCCCATATACAAGACTACTATGAAATTTCAAGTCTAAGGACTATTTAAAGCACGTCATAAGCTTGAAAACTTTCCTAATTCTCTTATTCCAATTTAGGAGTTTCCAGGTGGGATCCTCAGTGAATTCATTCCCTAATGAGCACCCAGTTATGCATACGAGTGTCACTACACTCGATATCTATGAAACAAGACATCCTCCAATTTGAGATAAGTCATAAATACAAGTCTTTTAGTGAGTCAAGTCAATACCCCGGTCTCAATTAGACTCAATGACTTAGAGTAATTTTGATCACTCCTTAGAGACTTATTTCAAAACTTTATCTATATGCGAAGCCAAGTCCCATAGCTTAAATGTGATCATGGAGATTCAACCACATACAGTAAATACAATTAATATAACTAATAATATGTGATGAAGATGGCCATAAAATATGAAACTTTCAATTTATTATTTAATCAAATAAACTGTTTGATACAAAGAGTAATCAACAAGCTAAAATATATTGATTATTGGGCACTACTTTAACAAATCCCATTCAAAACGGCCCTATATTGTTACCATTAGCAACTAATTTGATGATTTATACACTATTTAGGTATACGCCTAAGTTGCTAGCAAACATCTCATGAGCTGGATATTTTAAGCAAGATTGATTGAACATGACAAATACCACGCCTTAAAGGCCCCCAACTCAAACTTAGGGGTAGTTGCAAGTCGGGTTTTTATTAGGTTCGGGTAACCGAAAATTCAGGTACCCGACATAATTACCCAAATTAAACCCAAAAGTTTTCAGGTACCCAAAACTTTTTTTTTCTAGTGAATATTTTTATTTTGATAAAATAATTTTTTTTTACAATTAATATATACAATAAATTAAATCTATGCTTACAGTTCTTGTGGGCTCTCAAATATGCAGAAATAGAATGATAATTTTTATATAATTATTTGAAATATTAATATAGTTTTTACTTTAAAAACTATGGGAGAAAAGTAAGTAATACCAATTTGCTACTATTAATTTAAAAGAAATAACCAGTGCATGGCATATTGCAGAACAATTTTAGAAATATTAATTGTATGTCGTATTCAAAAAAAAATGAAATAGCAACGACCAAATAGCACCTCTACATTTAATTCCTAGCATTTTATCTTAATTAGACAATTAAATACTTTAGCTCCACACAAGTGGATATAATATTCATGACTAGATAAAACAATTTGGTGTTATTGAATATCTCAATTATTTAAACAAAATCAAAATAAAATATTTTTATTATTCTACACAATGCATATATGTATATATACTCCATTAATTTAATTAATGCATATATGTATATATACTCCATTAATTTAATTAAATTTCATCAATTAGGTCGGATGCCCGATCTGATCGGGTCGGGTATTGGGTAACCCGACCCGAACACCCACCCCTACAGTCAAACTTCATCGGTTAATAAAATAAATGCGAATTTCAAATACTACTACATAGACATCGAGTATCAATGTCTTTTTTTTTTTTGTTTTTTTTTGGGTTGCAAATTAAAGATAAGTAATTAAAAGTCTCTCCCTTGCATGATCTCTTTGTTATATTTTGCACACACTGAGTGTGTTATTTGTATAATATTCTAACAATATTTTAAAAAAAGTATATTTAAAACACTTTTTGATTTAGAAAATCAAAAGCTTTATTATAAAAAATCGAGTTCGACAAGTTCTTCTATTTTAAACCCATCGGAACGGAAGAGAAAAAATTGTAGGGGGCAGGAGACAGGAGAGTCTTTTAAGTTTTAAAAGAAGATTAATTAGATCATTTTATTTGAAGCACATCAAATTTAGTTATGCCAATCCCTTTCTACTCTCTATGTAGTATATATAGATTTTGGGATTCCCACGGATCAAACCATTGCAGTTGGATATAGTGAGAAGGTGATCAGATAATTAGTTTATTACAATAATGTTATCTCTAGAAAACTTAATTATTATTTATGTGTGCACTGTACAGGGTATACTCCGAGGATTGTTGCTAACTCCTACCATACAAAGTGAAAAGACACAAAATTCCCCTGTTTAAGATTTGCTACCTTGCCTTTTTAAAGGAGAAAAGCTACTTTCAAATGAAAATATTCTTGTAGCGGATAAGAATATTGTTATATATATATATATATATATGGATACATAATAAAAATAATAATAAAGACAAAAACACTTTTAGAAAATATTGTTCAATAAGTTCACAACGAGGACATGTGCAAACAAATGTAATTTGTAGTAATGAATATATTTGATCTGTAAATTTAACAGATATGCTGATCACTTGCATGCTGAATTAATAGAGAAGTAGAGACCAACATCAAAAGATAACCTGGAATTCAATAATTCCACTTCGACTGATCTGATATATATTCTGATTCCACAAGAAAGTTAAAGGCTGGCAATAGACAGAATAACACTATAAATTGACCATGCATGCATCATCATTTCATTGAACAAATTAATCAAGTCCAATAATATTGAGCCATGTCCGAGTCCAAGCCTAAGGCCTTTCGCCCCCATACGCGTGGTCTCGGCAAAAATGAAATCAGTTTCGAGGACTTCAAGAAATGGCTGCTCAGCTTCGACACCAACAGAGATTGCAAGATAGACGTGAAGGAGCTCCAAGAGGCCATTCGTGCTAATGGGTAGTGGTTTAGCAAGTGGAAGGCCAAACGTGCCCTTAAGTCCGCTGACATGAACTCCAATGGAGCCATTGATATCGATGAACTCAACATGTTGAACGCTTTAATAAATATGGATTCAAACATAATAATTCATAATACAAAATATAAAACACGAATTCTGTAAATCGATTATGCACAAGGTCACTAAATAATCAAATAATACTTTAATAGGAATCACTAACCTAGATCCATTAGAGATGCAGAAGAAAAGTAGAGCCCATGGTGAGTAATCTTCTAAGCCAAGAAATATTCATCACTTTTCTATTCTCTCTGAGATGTGGCAGAAAGAAGAACGTCATAAAAATTCTGACTTAGGGACCACACCTTAATATGCTTGATGTCAAAACACTTTAATTATGAGTCCATCAAATATAATTAAAGTTTAACTGGGCTTCTACACATATAAAAGCCCCCATACTCAGTCTGATATTTTTACGACCCCATACTCAGTCTGATATTTTTACGAGCCCATTAAACTTAATTTCTTAACGGATCACATAATTGGACTCTTTTAATGGAATAACAAACTAGGCACAATATGATTAATATGTGAAACCACTAAAATAGAGAAAATCCCAACACAACAACCTCAGGGAGTTAACAAAACAAATTTTTGGAGTGGAAGTCGTCGAAGTTTAGTTGGATTATAGAACTAAGTTATTGTATTAGGTCTAAATAAAGCTTCTTTTGAACTGGCTAGATATTCGCTTAGTATTTTGTGTTTATTGGTAATGAAATAAGCTTCTAGGTTGAAAATACGATAATATAATAAAGTAAAATGTTAATATTTATCGTATGCAATCGGGTTTTTCTTCTATGGACCGGTTGTTTACACCCTACTGTCTAAATTCAGCCACGTGTTATGTATTAAATTTTTTATAAAATACATATAACACGTAGTTGAATCTAGACCGTAGGGTATATGGGTGGAGCCCATACACCCGGTCCATATAAGAATTTTTTGTATGCAATCTACAGTTTAAAATTCAGGAATCGAGTGCATATTTGTTTAGGTGTTATATATGAGATAAATAATAAGTACGTGTGTACTTATACAAAACGCGTAACTTTGAATTGAGCTGTTTGCCAGGATCAAAAGTACAATTGGAACATTAGGGGAAGGTGGTTAAATTGTTTCATATTTTCTCAAGTTCTCTAACAAAACAGTAACACAAATTCCGGATTTTTTTTTTTTTGGCCAAACTAAGAATTAAGTCTTAGTAGCAATACATTAAACACTACCTACATCATTATCACAGAGTTTATTTTGTAAGAAGATAGCACAGCTAGCCATACTATTCTACTAGGAGAAACAAGTCAAAAAAGATCACATATTAGAATAAATAATTACCCAAAATTGACACTTTCATGCTAATCTAAGTCGAAATTGTCATCCCTCCATCTATAATTTTGGTAACTTTTCCCTTCAATCGAAGGGCATTTCAATAATTTGCTTTTATAATATTATAATCCAAATAATAAAAAAAATCTCAAAGGGATAAAATTTATTTCAGTCCCCCAGTTCTTAATACAAAGTTAAATGCATCCTTCTATTTTTAATTGTTTCGAATTTCATCCCCCTATCCCGAGTAGAAGAAATGCACTAATGTGAGAAAGAGATAGTAAAATAATGAGGAAAAATGGTTTGTTATTATATTTATTTTAACAACAAATAGTAAAGATAATCATGTCATCTATAAATCAATATTAGAAATGAAATTCAAATCAATTATAATAAATATTAAACTCAATATTAATTAATATATGCTAATTGTTTTGAAAATTCTTGGTCATAATGAAGAATTGAAAGACTTGTTGGAAATCAACTCAGTCTAACTGAAAAAGGCTTAGAGATTGCATGGAAATTTTGGGACAGTAGTTTTGTGCTTTCTTACTACATTCCATATTTGGATGATTAGTGTTTCTATTAACTTGTTAATATTTTTATTATTTTATACATAGAGACCCAATATTTTTCACCACCCATAATAGAAATTTATTGATGTCAAAAGAAAATAATTTAATTTTATAGTTCTGAAATTTATTGTTTTTGTTAATGCATTTTTTTTGTGATATTTCTATTGAAAATATTTTTTCCCTTTCGAAGAAAGTACAATATACCAAAATTTTATTAATGAGGGACTAAAATGAAACTGTTATCAAAAGTCAAGGACTAAAATTGCCACCAGATTTTTAGTTGAAGGATGTAAAGTATACCAAACTTTTATTAATGAGGGACTAAAATGAAACTGTTATCAGAAGTCAAGGACTAAAATTGCCACCAGAATTTTAGTTGAAGGATGAATTTGAAGAGGAATAAACTACGGGGATGGATTTGCAATTGAATCAAAACTAGAGGGACTAAAATGAATTCAACCCCATATATATACATATATATATATATATATCATTATTTTTCAAAAATTAGAATGAACAGCTAACATCTATGAAAAAGAAAGTCTCACTCTGTTATATATTTATTCACTGATTGATTATTATAATCTTTGCTGATTATATGAACAGCTAACAGATTTTGGGAGTAAAGAATAAGATTATTTGATAGTATTTTCCCTTTTTGTCTTGAGGAAAGAAAGGAATGAAAAGGTCTACTTGACAAGTTATGACTAAGATCCAATTTCATTGATTTCGTTTAATTTTGATGGATTGCAAGAATATTAATTATTTGAACAATGATTTGTGAATCAAATTTAGCATGTATATCCAGATTGTTCAGTCCTTTTTAGGACCATGAGGTGAGATATTGATTTTGATTTTGATTCTAATTCGTTACTATTATTTAAAACACACACACACACACACACACACACACACACACACACAGATATGAGGTAAGAGAACTGAGATGTCATCAGATTGCAAATGCTGAGGAAAGAAGATAAGATATGATTCTTAATAACCTATATGGATTGGGATTCATCAAAATTCCATTCAACATCACTAGAAAAAAAGGAAATAAATTCTAATATTTTAAAATTGTCTTTTTTCTATAGTCTTATTATTTGAAGTGCCTTATATAAACTACTTATTTTGATCTCCAAACCACATTCGACTACACTGAAACTAATCATTTGGCAAGTGTATTACATTTTCCAGGGTATATATAGAGGAGACAGACCAAATCACATGACAACTAGAATTACACTTGTTTTGTGATTTGTTGAGCTTGATCAAGTCCGGTTCGAGGAAGAATTTTCTATGGATTAATTAGAAGTTAACATCAAAAGAGAACCTGCTTCAGTCTAATCCAATTTAGGTTCCAAAATTGACCACTTTAATTTCGAATCTGATTCTACAAGAAAGTTAAGGTCAGTAATAGCCAGATTATAATGATATAAATTGATGATGATGAGCTAGTTCGCAACAAATTAAGTGCAATTGATTAGCAATCAGCCATGCCACACATAGCGAGGGCCCTGTTGCACAAAACCGGTGCGCGTACCGGGGGCAAGCATGAAATAACTTTGGATGAGTTCATTCAATGGTTGATGAAATTCGACGCCAACAACGATGGTCAGATAGAGTTGAAGGAGCTCCGGGAGGCCATTCGTGCCAATGGAGGGTGGTTCGCCGGGTTGAGGGCCCGGCATGGCCTTGGATTGGCCGACGCCAATCGTAATGGAGCCATTGATAAGGATGAAATGAAAAACCTCAAGGAGTTTGCAAGAAGGCATTTGGGTGTGGTAATTGTCGATGTATAGGTTTAGATTCTGTATTATATAACCTAGCTAGGTTATTAGCTCTAAATAGTGCTTCTTTTATGATAAGGAAGCTCATATATAGTGTGTGTAAGTTTGAGTTGGCTTGTGCAAGTACATGTGATGAAAACAAGTTATATTTTGTTTGTGAGTAAGGTTGGAGTCTCATTGTAAGAAAGCATTTTCTTACCAATAGAAATTTTGTAATAGAAAAATTATGTAACAAATTTAAGATATTTATAATAAGGGATAATTACGCTGGGGTACCCTAAGGTTTGCTTAAATTACAAAATAAACCCTCTTAGTTTGGAAAATTACCTAACAAACCTGGAATTTGCAAATGTTTTACAATGTCAACCTTCTATCTACAAACGTTAGGATTGTAACGGAAACTGTCAAATTTTTGTTTCGTTCTTCTTATTTTACCTTTTTGGTCAAAGTTTGAACATATTTGACTAATTTTTTTGGACTAAAATGCTCTTTGGGTCAAATCTGATTTTGTTGTAACTCTTATTACTATCAAATATTTCTACATGAATCAGACCCAAATGGCATTTTAGTCCTAAAAAATTTGTCAAATATGTTCAAACTTTGACCAAAAATGTAAAATAGGAAGAACGAAACAAAAATTTGACAGTTTCCGTTAAAAACCCTAATGTTTGTAGACAGAAGGTTGACATTGTAAAACATTTGCAAATTCCAGGTTTGTTAGGTAATTTTCCAAACAAGAGGGTTTATTTTGTAATTTAAGCAAACCTCAGGGTACCCCAGCGTAATTATCCCTTATAATAAATTAGTGGCAAGATTCAATATAAATAGAACTAAAAAAAATCAGTGACAAGGCAATTACTAATAGAATCGTTACAAACTAAATCCGTCACAAAAATTAAATTTATAGAATATTAGCTCGTCACTAAAGGGATAAAATTTATAGAATATTAGTTCGTCAATGAAGGGTATATATTCACTACAAGAAAAAGTAAAGTTAGTGACAATTTAGAAAAATAACAATATAAAAGTTGTTATCAATAATTGTATTAAGTAACAACATCTCATATTTTGCCACTAATTAAGTTTCTTTAGTAACAACATTTTTTATCTTGCTATAATATGTACTCAATGGTGACAAGAATTAATATTTTGGGGACGACCATTAACAAATAGTGATACACCTATAGTAACAATTTGGTTACAAGAAAAATTGTCATTAAAATTTTATGACAAGATTATGTTGTCACTAAGTTGTCATCATAGATGTGTCACTAATTATCAATTTACACTGGAACTCGTTTGGTTTGTCTGATTGGGCAAGATACAAGGCCCATGTCTCGGCTAATTCGTGGTTTGGTTGGAATGATTAAAACCGTGGGTCAAAACTTAATCTTGGTTGACCCGGTATAAGAACTGCCTACATCTCGAGATTATAATCTTGCTGGCGGGGTGCGATTGTGTCTTATCCGTGCAGGAGAAATAATTCTGAGGAGTGGAAATGACCAATAAGTCCTCATGTTTGCCCTGCCTTTTTACGTTTTTCTCCTTAGCTAGGGTTGGATTACCCATTTGATTCCTTTTTTGTGAGAAGAAACTATTAAAAAAAAGCTAATAGCCACGGATTTTAGTCACGGAAAAAATCCGTGTCTAATTCGTGGCTATTAGCCACGGATTAGCCACGAATTTAAAGAAAAAAACTTAGCCACGGGTTAGCTATGGCCTAGCCGTGGCTATTTTTGACGGCTAAAATTGACGCGAAATTTGCCGTCAATTTTTAGCCACGGATTAGCCACAGCCTGGCCGTGGCTAAATCAGCCACGGTCTGGCCGTGGCTAATAGCCACGGATTAGCCACGGCTAGACCGTGGCTAAAAATCTGTGGCCAAGTTTTTTTTTTTTTTTGGCACTAAGTATGGTTTGAACTCTTAACTTCTTAGTTTAAATTAGAGCATTAAACCACTACACCACTTTAATTTTTTATTTAATAATTAATTTTTGATATACTTAACTAATATATGTATATTATATATATATGTATATTGATATATATATATAATAAATGATTCGATATATTACATACATATAAGATTAGATATACTTATATAAATGTGCATTTATATATAATTAGATGTATATATATCAGATATATATGTACATATATAACATATATTAGATATACCAAAATTTTATTAATGAGGGACTAAAATGAAACTGTTATCAAAAGTCAAGGACTAAAATTGCCACCAGATTTTTAGTTGAAGGATGTAAAGTATACCAAACTTTTATTAATGAGGGACTAAAATGAAACTGTTATCAGAAGTCAAGGACTAAAATTGCCACCAGAATTTTAGTTGAAGGATGAATTTGAAGAGGAATAAACTACGGGGATGGATTTGCTATTGAGTCAAAACTAGAGGGACTAAAATGAATTCAACCCCATATATATACATACATATATATATATATATCATTATTTTTCAAAAATTAGAATGAACAGCTAACATCTATGAAAAAGAAAGTCGTACTCTGTCATATATTTATTCACTGATTGATTATTATAATCTTTGCTGATTATATGAACAGCTAATAGATATACGGAGTAAATAATCAGATTATTTGATAGTATTTTCCCTTTTTGTCTTGAGGAAAGAAAGGAATGAAAAGGTCTACTTGACAAGTTATGACTAAGATCCAATTTCATTGATTTCGTTTAATTTTGATGGATTGCAAGAACATTAATTATTTGAACAATGATTTGTGATATCCAGATTGTTCAGTCCTTTTTAGGACCATGAGGTGAGATATTGATTTTCATTTTCATTTTGATTCTGATTCGTTACTATTATCTAAACACACACACACACACACACACACACACACACAGAGATATGAGGTAAGAGAACTGAAATGTCATCAGATTGCAAATGCTGAGGAAAGAAGATTAGAAATGATTCTTAATAACCTATATGGATAGGGATTCATCAAAATTCCATTCAACATCACTAGAAAAAAAGGAAATAAATTCTAATATTTTAAAATTGTCTTTTTTCTATAATCTTATTATTTGAAGTGCGTTACATAAACTACTTATTTTGATCGCCAAACCACATTCGACTAAACTGAAACTAATTATTTGGCAAGTGTATTATATTTTCCAGGGTATATTTAGGGGAGACAGACCAAATCACATGACAACTATAATTACACTTGTTTTGTGATTTGTTGAGCTTGATCAAGTCCGGTTCGAGGAAGAATTTTCTATGGATTAATTAGAAGTTAACATCAAAAGAGAACCTGCTTCAGTCTAATCCAATTCAGGTTCCAAAGTTGACCACTTTAATTTCGAATCTGATTCCACAAGAAAGTTAAGGTCAGTAATTGCCAGATTGTAACGATATAAATTGATGATGATGAGCTAGTTCGCAACAAATTAAGTGCAATTAATTAGCAATCAGCCATGCCACACATAGCGGGGGCCGTGTTGCACAAAACCGATGTGCGTACCAGGGGCAAGCAAGAAATAACTTTGGATGAGTTCATTAAATGGTTGATGAAATTCGACGCCAACAAGGATGGTCAGATAGAGTTGAAGGAGCTCCGGGAGGCCATTCGTGCCAATGGAGGGTGGTTCGCCGGGTTGAGGGCCCGGCACGGCCTTGGATTGGCCGACGCCAATCGTAATGGAGCCATTGATACGGATGAAATGAAAAACCTCAAGGAGTTTGCAAGAAGGCATTTGGGTGTGGTAATTGTCGATGTATAGGTTTAGATTCTGTATTGTATAACCTAGCTAGTTTATTAGCTCTAAATAGTGCCTCTTTTATGATAAGGAAGCTCATATATAGTGTGTGTGTAAGTTTGAGTTGGCTTGTGCAAGTACATGTGATGAAAACAAGTTATATTTTGTTTGTGAGTAAGGTCGGAGTCTCATTGTAAGAAAGCATTTTCTTCACCAATAGAAATTTTGTAATAGAAAAATTATGTAACAAATTTAAGATATTTGTAATAAATTAGTGGCAAGATTCAATGTAAATAGAACTAAAAAAAATCAGTGACAAGGCAATTACTAATAGAATCGTTACAAACTAAATCCGTCACAAAAATTAAATTTATAGAATATTAGTTCGTCACTAAAGGGATAAAATTTATAGAATATTAGTTCGTCAATGAAGGGTATACATTCACTACAAGAAAAATTAAAGTTAGTGACAATTTAGAAAAATAACAATATAAAAGTTGTTATCAATAATTGTATTAAGTAACAACATCTCATATTTTGCCACTAATTAAATTTCTTTAGTAACAACATTTTTTATCTTGCTATAATATGTACTCAATGGTGACAAGAATTAATATTTTGGGGACGACCATTAACAAATAGTGATACACCTATAGTAACAATTTGGTTACAAGAAAAATTGTCATTAAAATTTTATGACAAGATTATGTTGTCACTAAGTTGTCATTATAGATGTGTCACTAATTATCAATTTACACTATATTGTCATATTTTCATACTATGTTGTCACCATTGATATTTTGCTAACTATATTTTGTGACAATATATTGTTTTTGTCACTAAATACATATAATTAATAATAATTTTTTTATTATCGCCTGTTATATTGTCACTAATTTACTATTTTCTTGTAGTGATTCTTATAATGATATATTAGTCTTCTCAATTCTCACCAATATCTTCTCCTTGGCCTCGTCTAACTAGGATAAGTAGCTAATGAACATAACGACACAGATTAATAATTATCAATCAGTAATTTGCATGTACCGATTATCCACATCCAAATTATTTAACAACTATATCGTTCATGTAAATAAGAATTAGCTTAAGCCCTATGCTATGCACAGCGTTAATATGAAACTTATATTTATACATTGAACCTAAAGTTTTTTCGAATTTCCAAATTTTAAAAAGATTAAATGCAAAAACTTATAAAATATTTGAAATCAATTAAGCCAAACATCCTCTTAGTGATCCCCCATAAACGAAACCACAAAGATATCTTTTTAAAATACTAACAACACCGCACACTCTACGTGTTTGCAAAATATAAAAAATATATATTTTAATGTAGTAGTTAAAAAAAAATTAGGATGAAAATATAAATATATTATTAAATTTCTTTAATGAGAATACTTTTTTAAGAATTATTTGAAATAATTTATTAAATTATAATAATTTAAAAATAAAATAATTATATGAAACAAAATTACATGATAAAGAATAAACACAAAAGGAAAAAAAATCCAAATAATTGTAATTAGAGAAAGTGGTTTGTTGGTTGAGAATATGGATTTTTTAAATTAAATGTAATATTACAATATTGACCTTTTTGTTTATTTATTTATTGCATGTGTTTACTAATTAAAATGATAAAATTGACACATCAAAATTTGATATCCAAATTGAATCGATTTCATGTGAATTTTTAATTTTATCCACAATTTTACATATCTTGATTTATTTCACATAAATTGAAGGACAAATTTTTGTAAAATCACATAAACAACCGTTATTTGTGAAACAAAAATAGTTTTCTTTTTATAATAGTATAGATATATAAAAAAAAAAAGGGAAAAGGAAATCAATTGGATATTCTGAAGGGTCCGATTCAATTAGTCGGCACGAGAAAACCTATTTTTGTAAAATTATTAGTAATAATAAGTAACAAAGTAAAATTGAAATGCATCGCTTGTAATTAACTACATCTATATTCCGAGACATTAAGGTATGGGCTTTAGAAAATGGGCCAACCCGTAAGTGACAAGATATAACAAGCTAATACGCCCAAGTATACGAGTTTGAAGCCCTAGTCCAATACGATAGGGTTATACTTTGAATTACTATTTGTAGTAACAAAAGACGAAAAATTAAATTTCATCGGTCTAATAATAAAATAAATGTGAATTTCAATTGCTACACATCGATATTGAATGCGGTCGTACAGAACTCAAATGTTTACCCTAAAATTCCCACCATCAAATAAATTCTATATCTAAAGATTTACACAAAAAGAGAGAGAGAGAGAGAGAGAGAGAGAGAGAGAGAGAGAGAAGAAAAACAGAAAACCTAGATCTCAATGCAATTCGAAAATCAATAAAATGACAATAATATTCCTCTCATTTATTATTATTATTATTACTATTACTATTATTATTATTAATCATGTCGCATCCTTTCTTTCCTTTTCCTTTTTTTTTTCCCTCCTTTCTCGAGCCCATTAATTACTTTGGTTAGCGGAGCTCTTGCCAAATCGTGATTGACCTAAGTGTTAGCTCTAAAGTGCTGCGTTTGAAAGGACCAACTAATCCTCTTTACAACTCATCGTGGTAATATTGTTATTAGCATTCACCGACGGTTAAACTTGACAAGTGAACACATTAAAATAAACATTTTATATTATATACATATATCTACATATATATCGTGCATTCATAATTTGAAAGATGAAACTAAAATTATTAATAGAACAAAACGCAAATTACCTTTTACATTACCATTAACGTAGCGGCTCAATAGTTAAAGTTAACAACTCCTGTTTGGAATATTGACGGCGGAAGCTTTTGACTTATTTGAGAGTATGATGAGCTGAAAATGACTGACACGTAATACCTGCTTCATTAAGGGATAGAATTTGATCGATATGTGATTAGTAGAATTGTCTGAATCAAATTGGGCACAATCCACAAGTTATGACAAAAGAATCATTCAATTGCAGCCTATATTCTTTTCAGTTGGAAAAGCCTATTGAGTATTTCAATCGAACTTTTAATTTATTAAAAAAATAAAAAAATAAAAAAAGAAAAAGAAAAAGACTACCTTAGAAATTATTATTAGTCCCGCAACTCTTAATTAGGGTGTGGTTGAGCTCCGGGTGAAGTCCAATTTAACGAGTTATGAGACCCTTACATCAATAAACCACTAGGAGAAAAAAAAGAATATATATAAACAATAAGATGTTGAGCATCAAAATTGCGATTAATTATATATTATTTAATGATAATAATTTTAATTTGTTCCTATAATGAATTTTTTAAGTTTACTAGTATACCTTGCACCGTATAAGCTATAGTATTTAAAATTAATAATAAAAAAGTTATGTCTTAAATATTACTCCCTCTATGAGACCCATAATATTAGTCATTTTAGATAATTTTTGTTGCCTCACAATATTTATCGCTTTGAAAAGTTTTAGATATCATTAATTTTTTTTTTCCAAATTTACCCTCAATTATTCTTAAATTACCAATGTTTTTTCAATAGAATTTAATGAGGTATGAGGAGGGTAAGTTTGTCAAATTATTTTAAATTTAATTAAAAAGAAAGCTATTTATTAGATTAATTGATTTGTGTGAATAAATCTAAAGCGACTAATATTATGAGATAAAGGAAGTACTTAAGACATATAATTAGTGATAATTTTGACATTTTCGCTCAATATTTTATCACTGATATTAAATACACAGGTGATATTTTATTGTCATCAATAAAAGCCCGAACTCCAAGTCCCCAACCACAAACATTAAGTATCTTAACTCTAGAGCAAAGTGCAATAAATAAAAATAGTCGTGTATTGTATATATATATACATATATATACACACTTGTGCACGAGTTGCTTGAAAGCAACATTTCAACTCCTCATAAATCATAATCTAGACAGTGTTCCATTCGCATGGTGAAAAAAAATTCAAATATGCAGGCAACATTAATGGTCCTTAGACGGGGTACTGTGGTCACGTTTTCTAATTTATTGTTTGTAAAAAAAAATAAGAAGAAGAAGAAAAAAGAACGGGAAAATAAAATAAATACACGAAAACAGGAAAATAATGCAAATAGATATGAATATCCTATAAATGTTAAATGTAGACAAAAAGAAGACATTAATTAAAGAAAAAGTTGGGACTCATGTGCACATTATGCCAAGGAGGTCTCCTGCCCTACATTTATTCTTTCACATGGGGTGCGACTAAGTCATATTATAGGACAAGTTTATAAGTGTTTCGAGAGCGACTTAAAATCGGACATATTGAGCTCGAGTAAACTTGATGAAATTTAATTATATCTTGTTTTTTTTTAAGTTTCAAAACATTTCGATAATGGGAAAAAAGTTAAATTTATAAAATCCAATGTATTAATTCTAATGAGCACATAAAACTATATGTTAAAAAAAATATGTCTAAAATTTCTCATATTTTTAAAAATTAGCACGGTGCCCCATGAGTTCATTTTAGGGTTGTAAATGAGTCATCGAAAATCCATTTATCATAATCCGTTTATCATTCGCATTCGTATCCGTTTATATGATATATTATCCGTATTCGCATAAAGCGGATATTATTTGTATCCGATTACGAGTATACAAATAATAAACGGATATGGATATGGTAATTGCATATCCGCTCCAAATGTGTATCCGACAAATATATTCAGTTAATTATATCTGCTATATGTATTCGATAAATAATATTAAAAAAATTATTATTATTATTATTATTATTATTAGTAGTAGTAGTAGTAGTAATAATAGTAGTAGTAGCAGCAGCAGTAGCAGTAGCAGTAGCAATAGAAGTAGAAGTAGTGTGTGTGTGTGTGTGTGTATTCTAATGTCTTCTTATAAGTAAAATAGATAGAAAAAAAATCTAATTGCCTCATATCTCCATAATTTACAACGAAATAAAAATATAAATACAAAAATTTCAATTAGATAAGTTATATAAATTTTATTTAATTTTTTTATTAATATAAATATATTCAGATATTCGGATAAGCTGATTCGGATATTTGGATAATTATAAGCGAAAATGGATAGTTGGATATCCAAATATCCATAATTTTGTCAAATTTTCAAAAATGCGAAACAAATTTAGATACAGATATGGATATCGGAAAACTTAATCAGATACGAATTCGAATACTGCATATCCGCCCCCGTTTAATATTTGTTTACACCCCTAGTTCCTTTTCTGAAAATTTGAGTACAGTGTTCCAATTTTACCCCTTTCTAGAAAATTAGAAACTAACAATATGTTTTGTCTTTCTAAAAGAGGAAAAAGCTTGGTCCAAAAAATGAAAGAGTGAAAAAAAAATCCCAAATGGTAACCTTCAAAATTTCACATACATTTATGGAAGCTTTGCGAGATACTGAAGTTGTGGTACATGAGGGGCGGTATGCTAATTTTTAAAAATATGAAAAGTTTTAAACTAATTTTTTTAACACATAATTTTTTATGCTAATTAGAATTAACGCTAAATTTAACTCAAGGGTAAAAGGATAAATTTACAAACCCTAAAACACTATCATACATGCAAAAATGACGCGTGTAAAGTACAATATTATTTGAGGGTCTTCATTGGTAGTTCTCACATTTCACATGGTCCTTTGTATTAATTTTTATATGACGGAATTTTTTAAATTAAGTTAGATTTAAGACAAAGGTGTCCCATGATAAAAATCCTTCAAAAAATATACATATAATTTGCTCGACATGAATTTGAAGAATGACGACACCTTTCAAACTTTCCTAACTCTGCCACATGATTAGTGGGATCACCCGACTCCATTCCATTTTTTTAAAAGGTACATATGTAATAGAATTTAATTTTGTGTGTTAGTCAATAATTTCTAATTATTTGACAACATAAACAATTTTAGTCGACCCCATTGAATAGGTGATCAATTTTTCAATGATTGATTAGTTACACACATTGAAATAAAAAAGTTATTTCCTGGAATTAGCAATGAGATTATTAAAGCAGTTCAAAATATGAATAATCGTATAAATCAATGTAAGAAAAGCATAAAATGAAATATTATTTTAGATAATTAGCTTTTGACCCCATGATTAATAATCATGAAATCTCCACGGGAACTGGCTAGATGAATACATAAAATAGGCATACATATCTCAAAATTGCTTAAAAAATTTACAAATGGTAAAAATATGTAGCCACTATTTGCTACCAATTAAGAACTTAGTTTCAAATTCTTTGATGAACTAGACAACTCCCTTTCACATTCAAATTTATACAATCCAAAAAAAAAAAGGCTGTAGTAAGAATTAATCATTTTCTTACATATAATTATCCAAAACTATGTAGTAATTACCGCAGACTGGTTTATATCCTCTGTGGCAATGGACTTCTTGCAATGAGCAATCGCAGCCTGAATCGCAGCCTGCAATTCTTCCATGGTACTATCACTTTTTGTTGTCGGAGTACAAGCTCCACTCGCCACCAATAGTCCACTATTTGTAGGCGAAGTGCTCATGGATGCTGGCGCAGAGAATAATTCCCCTCTCCTCCCCCTCATAAATCCCTTCTTACTATTGCTTCTCACTCTTAAGTTCCCAGAAAACGAATGAGGTTGTCTCTGAGGATCACTATTGTTGTTATTGTTATTCCCTCTCTTATAATTTCTCAAGGAAATAAATGGCTTGATTAATCTCATGTACCTCTTGAGCACACGGCTCACGTCGAATTTCGATTTATTCCTTCTCTGCCCCTGATATTCTTGGTACTCCTCGTCGTTTTCTCTTGTTTTTCTCCATCTCGGCAATCCAAACAGGAAGAAGGATTTCGATTTTCGCGGCACTTTTCGTTCGAGTAGGGTGCTTTCTTGAGAGATGGACTGATCGATGTTGATGTATTGATCATCGTCCGTTGTTGTGAAGGTCTTGTTGTTGTTGTTGTTGTTTTCTGATAACTCTTTTATTGGTAGAGTGAAACTATCCAAGGAGTTGGTGGAAGAGCGCGGGGACACGGGGAGGTGGGCGAGGAGGTGGAGGGGTAGTAAGTGTCCGTGGAAGAAAATCTCGTCGGCCGGAGATAAGTCGAAGGGAGGTGGAGGGGTGGTGGAGGATAAGGATTTCGATTTGTCGGGGATTTTCGCAGCGGAGGATGGTTGGAGAGAGATGGTGAAGGAGAATTCATGGGATGGAGAGGATGAAGATGAAGGTGCATTCTGCTTTTCTTCTTGTTTGTCTATCTGCATTTTTGTGATTTCTCTCAATGACCCTTTTGTTGATCCAATGGTCTGATATTTGAGGTTGTTTTTCACTTGTCTTTGTGCTGTTTTTTTCTTTTCTTTTCTTTTCCTTTTTTCTCTACTTGTTGGTCACATATGGGATGAAAAGTCTATGAGAGGGAGAGGAGGGATAAGGATAACGAAAAAGAAGTGGAATTTGCGTGCGTACGTACGTGCGTGCTCGCTTTTGGATGGGTGTAGCATGTTGGTAGGTTAAGGTTTGGCAAAATAGGGGATTAAATCGAACAATCTTTTCCGAACGCTGTATAATAATTATATCTTCATGAAAATTTAAAATTTTACTGTAGAAATCTAGTGGCATTCCCTAAAATTAAAAATTTTGATTTTGTCCATAGATATGGAGTTTGCTTTTTTGTGTACTCACTTATGAATTGTCTTTTGCATGGTGTGAGGCAATAATTTTTATGGACCTAACATATTTTGGCCAGGGGGGCCATGCGGTGGCTACTGGATGGAAACTTGAACTAGTGAGGCCTTTTTCATATCAAGAGCCATAAGATACTCATCTTGATAAAAGTAACAGTACACAACCATACATTGCGATAAAATTATCAAATATTGTGGCCAATTATACATACATGATAAATACAACAATACAGGGGGTGGGTCGTGGTGGAGAAAGGTACTAATTTGTCCTCATATTATTGTATAAAAGTAATTCTTCACTAACTACCACTTAATCTAGAGACAGGAGACACTAAATCACTAAAACAACATTCAGAGGTCGAATCTTGATACTGCGAGTAGAGGAGTCGGGTTGTTAGGATCGCTACCATAATGAATCTCTGCAGTACTCGATCCGAATTAATTAACCAATGGGTCGAAACCCAGTGGCTAAAATCAAAAAATCAAAAAATAAAAGTGTTTTTTCATACGGGTGGAGGGATTAATTCATTCTACACAGCTGGCTAATACTCAACTGATTTTTCAATTGTTGAATTAAAATATAATAATATCAAAAAGTGAAATTATAATATCATCATATTTAATTAAAAAATTAACTAGAATAGTTAGATAATATCCAATTAGATAGCATCTCACGAGCCGGGTAGAGTTGGGAAATCATGTCCGGACTCCGGACCTAGCATCCATTTCAAGAAGAATCTTTGATTTAGTTAGTAACATATTGGCATAGATAATCCTAAAATTTCGATGGGGTTCATGCTCTCTTATTGCACGCATTCTATTCTGGGAGGGGCGTTAACAATTTAATATTTTAGAATAGATAGCATAACTTTGAAAATATGTCTTGCCTCGACTGTAGTCTTTAGAGGACATTGCGAGTTACACTTTTCTCGAAACACATAAAGTAAGAATTAAATCAATTATGAGTGGTACCACATCATTGACAAGGTTCGATTAACTATGAAAAAAATAATTTTTTCACTACACCACGTTTTCTCTGTGTATAAATGATGTCATATCGATGTCAAAAACTGACAATTATATAATATCTCTTTTTTTTTAACTTATCTAATAAAATCCACGTAATTAATAACTACGTAATGGCACAACGTAATTAATAAAATTTTGAGAAAAATATCCCACAACCTAGGTCACATAAAGCGAATGCACATGCGAATGTGCGTGCGTGAGAACGTAAAAAATTAAAAAAAATTGAGTGCAAGAGCGCTTTAATGCGTCTAATAAAATATTATTTTATATATAATATTAAATTATATATATTCAATACACAATACATTTGAATATGGAGTATAAACAAAATAATTTTATTAAATGCTAAAGTTGAATTGTAACATCGATAATTAATGTAATTGATTAAATTTGTCAATTCTTCTTACAATCTTTTTTTTTCATAAGAATGTATAATTTATACACGAAAAACTAGTCTATGAATATCCTTTAGAGAGGAAAAAAAAAAAAAAAGCTTATTGTCCTTATATATATTTACTTACTAGTTACTATCTAACAATTAGAATCATTATATACTAATTAAATACCGTATAAATTGGATATACATTCATTTTTCTCAAAATGCTAAATCCAAAAAGTAATTAAAAGGGTTTATTTATTGAGTAAATATCAAATCTTTAGTATTTTTTTTAATATTATGTGTGAAATATAAGTGCGCGACCAATAAAACTTAATGCCATGATTAAGAAATTTTAAGTCGTCTTAGAGCGAGAACTAGGCACCCAATTCGTCAGTCCGAGTACTGAGCGCAAGAGCGTTAGAGGTGGTAGAAGAACTATGTGATCTAGCCCACAACCTTTAAAATTACTTTTTCTATTTATAAAATTTATGAAAATAATTTTCAATCCAAAAAACCGATTCCACCATTTTTTTCACAACAAAACTCCAAAAGCCAACGTTTTCACTAAATTATCCCGAATTTTTTATATTAATAACTTGACAAGCTGATTTTTTTCTTTACAGTTTTTAAATTGATGATAATTTTAATAAATTAAATTTTCTAAAAGATGCTTTTTGGATTTTATGATATATAAATTGCATAGAATATCTTTTTGAAAAAAATAAGATGTATAAATTTTGATTTTTTAAGAATGAAATAAACTTAGCCAAAAAAACTAAAATTTTCATAAATTAATTTTGATAAAAATAGATGATTCATAGATAAATAAAATTAATTCATAAATAAATAAGAAAGGAGTAATAAGATGCTCAAAGGTAATTTTGTCCAGAAATAGGGCTAAAATTAATGATTAAGCTATTTTGAATAAGAAAAAATGGTGGGGTGAATTTTTTGTTATATGGAAAGTTATTTTTATGGGCTTCCAAAAATAAAACTTAATTTTAAGGATTTTTTAGTAATTTTCCTTAAAATGTTGTATAAATTTTATGGAATATCGGCAAACGTATAAAAGCTTAATTCACTCAAAGCTTTTGACACAAAAAGGAAATAAAAAAAAAATAGAAATAAAATTACGATACTACCACTACTAAAATTATACAAATATTTATGTATCACGCAATTCTTAATTATGATACCTCGAATTCACACACACACACACACAGTTCAAATAAAGATATGAATATCAATATAAATATCAAAGATTAAAAAGAAAAAAAAGAAAAAGAAAATGATCATTTAGAAGGGCGAATTATACTGACTACTCCTGAGGTTTGGTTAATTTACGAAAAACCCCCTACTTTTTCAAAAATTATCAAAAACCCCCCTAAGGTTTCAAAAATATTACAAACTTATTCGAATTTTCGAAAATACCCCTTTCCTTTTTTTAGGTGATTTACACTGACCACCCTGAGATTGGGTTAATTTACGAAAAACCCCCTATAGTTTCAAAAATTACCAAAACCCCTCCGAAGTTATACTAATATTACAACTAGCACCTACTTCGGTTGACTTATTAACAATATTAAATCTTTTTTTCTCTTCTATAATATTGTTATCATAAAATTTTCATGTAATAGATTTGAAAAAAAAATGTGATTATTTATTCAAATAAATATTCTGAATTTAATGCATTAAAGGTATCTACCAACACATAAAGTATGTTATATTAGAGTCCTCAAGCTAAATAAAGTTCGGAATATTTATTTGAATAAGTAATCACATTTTTTTTCCAAATCTATTAAATAAAAATTTTATGATAACAATATTACAGAGGGAAAAAAAAAGAATTAATATTCTTGATAAGTGAACTTAAGTAGGTGCTAGTTGTAATATTAGTATAATATCAGGGGAGTTTTGGTAATTTTTGAAACCACAGGGGTTTTTTCGTAAATTAGCTTAATCTCAGGGTGGTCAATATAAATTATCCAAAAAAGGAGAAGGGGCATTTTCAGAAATTTAAATAAATTTGTAATATTTTTGAAATTTTAGAGGATTTTTGATAATTATTTAAAAAGTAAAGAGTTTTTTGTAAATCAGCTAAACCTCAGGGGTAGTCAATGTAATTTTTCCTTTAGAAAACAAGAAGTCCTCTCCCGTGAAGCAAACTTCAAGATAAACACTTTTGGACTTTGACTATTTTTTTTTTTCCTTTTTCAAGTCCATATACGGAGAGATTTCAACCGGATACTCTGTACCAATAAATGTATACATGAATGCAAATGATTTTTATTTCCTATAAAGACCATATTGTCCCCACCATGCAACGATTTTTTGTCAAACAGAAATTTCAAGTTTTCAACCTTGACAAAAAAAATAAATCCAAATGATTCATTGTCCTGAAAGACCCCACCATAAAATGAATTAAATTTCAACTGTGACTTAGAAAATCTTTTCTTACACACACACACACACTTACTTTACCATTCAGTTAAAAAGCTTGACAGAGAAATGGAATATGCTTGCTGCTCATAACTCAGAAAGGTTCATTCTTGCACCATACAGGGATGGAAACCAGCAGATTCGAGCCGAATTTTGGCCTTTTTGTCAGGTTTGAACTCAAGCCCGATGAGATAGGAAAAAAGGAACTTGAGCACGAGTTCAAGTTCAAAATTTTTTAATTATTTTATTGTGTTTGAGCTACACGCTCGAATTCAAACATCAATATATTATTTAAAATAATATATAATTATGTAAACATTATATCAAAAAAGAAAGCTCATGAGTCTACGAATAAAAATTACTTAGCTTGGCTCGACCTCGACTGAAGTCAAAATATAAAAGTTTTTGAATTTTTATTTTATAAGTACATTTTCAACTCCTTATTAATGAAATGAATCACAATAATTTTAGGAGATTGGAAGTATATGTTAGGCTAAGGTGCATCATATATTGAGAATCTGAACGTATGATAGTTTGCTAGGTAAAAACGGGGGCCACACACACACGTGTACACAATGGTCCCGTTAGTCCAATCTTAACGTAGAAAAACTTTTTTGTTCAGTCAATGTCAGCATCACAATCATAGAGCCATTATTTTGTACTCATCTTCTCCAATTAGCCATTCAAAAAAATAATGTGTGTATATATAGACCTAAAGATAAGACATGGGGGGGCAAAAATGAAAAAAAGAAAAAAGAGAAGGGGGGAGATTGCAAAGTTTTTGTCTCGTGTCACGTTGCTTGCCTGTCTTCCTAAGACTCTTCTGTCTATAGAGTGAGCACAAGATTTTTGAGTGGCCATTGGCAAAAGCGCAAAGGATGAAAAGGGCTTTTCCCACCAAGGACCTTTGCGGGATTGATTGTGATGGCTTTGTTGCATAGCATGTTTTCTTTCCCTCTCCCTACTCGTTTGAAACAAGCACGTACACGCACTCACACATGCACATGGGCCGATGGATTAAGATCCCATTGCACAACTACCAGAAGGTCCGGATTGGCCTCACGACAACCATGACCAAGCCAGGCATGGGGGAGCGTGAGGTATCTGGGCCATATCAATTAGAAAAGTATACGTACATTGCACAAAAGTAGGTAAACAGATTTTCTATTGTGAATTAACATCTTCCCTACTCAAGGGAGGAAGAAGAAAACAATGTTACATGTAAAAAAAAAAAAAATTAGAAGAAAAATTAATCGATGCTGTCCAAGAGAAAGAAAATCCTAAGAGGTCTAGTCAAACGTTCTAAATGACAATATTACAATGAGAATAGCTTTCACTAGTGGTTAGCTCTATAGCAATTGTACAAAAGGAGACATATGTCTCCTTTGATTGGAGGAAGGCATACCGGTATTAGCACATTGTCATCAACGGACGTTCAAGCTCACTGCACGTCTCGTAAATCTCCCACCTTCTAGTCCAAAACCAAGCTGAAGCTGGAAGATCCTGTTGGTAACTTAGTCATTCACAAAAGGGTTCAATTTTTACCCTCACAGCTTATGGAGGCACAATCCAAATCAATCTTGTCCGACACATTGTCCTTCTCAGTTACTGTTACCCTGTACATATTATATAAGTACTCATCATGTGATGGAACCAATCAACTATTCACTCCCGCTACTATATCTACTAGCTGGCAAAACAAATGAAATAGAAAAGAAAATAAGTAAAATTGCATAAATTATTTAAGATTCTTTCAGAGAAGGCAGGAATAGAAGAACATGCATATACCTCCAGAAGGTCTTTTCCCTTCCATGGCCTCTTTCTTATCTTGGCAGCTCATGCAAAGGAAAGGACCGTCCCAAGGGCGTAATTTTTTCATATCAACTGTTCCCGCATGTATGGATATACCCTCTCCTGGTTTTATTTCTACTTGACAAACCGCGCACACGAACAGTTTAAACATATTGCAGATAGGGTACTTCGTGTCCAGCCTGTAATCACCCAATACAAATGATTGAAATTATCAAAATCTGCTGTCACGGTTAGGAATATTAACGCTGTGTTTGGTCCATGAATTTCAGTAGTAAGGCATACATAAAAGAAAATTTTCACTTTCTTTCGACTTTTCCTCTTCAAAACCAATGGTTGAAACACAGCATACGGGAGGAAAAAATGACACCTTTGTGAAAGTGAAGCTGATCCTTCCTCAAAGATTTCCTCCACAATGTCTGGTTCGCAATAATCCTCTTCTTTGTCAGCTTGAGAAGATGATTCTGAAGACTTTTTGCGGAACATAGACTTAAAGACTCGTTTGCCTTGCTTCTTTGGAGGGGGTTTGGGAGGTTCTGGCTTCTCGGGAGGATGTATATCTACTACAATACAGGTTGTGTCGTCTCGAAGACCTTTCACCTGTACAGCTTCCTGCGAGCATTGGAAAATGATAATATATATATATATATATATATATTGATACAATCCACTTAAGATACCCTATAGATGTCAACCGAAACGATACACACACACACACTTCCAAGGGAGAAGGGGAGAAGAAAAGAGGGTTTGAACCCAGGACGACCTCAATAGTGCCAGGTTCAAGCCCCCTGGCGATAAATGATAATAGTTATCACCATATAAGTGTCAATTTGACCACTATTTTTCAAAACTAAAACTATCCCCTTTTGATCATGAAATTTAATAAAACTTGGAAAAATTTTATTCAATAAAATTGGAAAAATTTACTAAACTTTGGATTACGACATCATTTTTAACTGTTTGATAATCGACATAAAGGGATAGTTCTATATAGTTTTAGAGGAAGGCAGCGGAATTATTGCTAATAATATAATCTTTAGAGCTATAGTGAAATATCAAATGCTTGAAATTACTTTGACAATCTGTGCAGCTGCAGCATCTGGTGGCATCCCTCGACAACAATCAAAAGCCGTTTCAGCAGATAATGCATCCCAAACACCATCACTTGAGATAATAAGCCTGCCACCACCGGATGATAGCTGCAGATAAATGAAATGATTTAGCAAAAACCTTTTCATACTTAATTCTGAACTCCAGAAATATCTACAATCTCGATATTTATTTTAGCTTTCATGAAAAAGTAACATAAATGACAAGAAAATAATCATCTCCCGCTTTAGCATGGAAATAGTTTCTCTCAGACCGTTAAGGATGGTCGTATGATATATTCATTCTATTTCCAAATGCCATCATTCATAAATACAACTAACGATTCAAACCTTAACCCATTGAATATGTGTGATGTTGTAAAACAAAGCAAGACTATGTAATTTGTTTAAAGGTGCATGTAACAATTATTAGTAATACATTGTATCCTGTTCACAATTTTATTATATGTTCCTATCGTTGAACCATTTTTTGCTATTTTATTTACCAATATCTTTTTACTTCTGATTTTCAACACAATTAGTTCATTTTTATTTGTTATGCGTTGTGGCTACTAAGTCAACCCCCCAACCGAGTGACTTAGTTGAATCTGAAAATAAAATTATACGGTTGTATTTTACTCTATCATCAACCTGCGCATATGCAACTCAATTAAAATCTTACCTGCAAATGCTATTCTTTTTTGTCTATTGTCCATATGCTATTCTTTTCCGTGTACTCATAAATATGAAAATTTTAAAATTAGAATATATTGCACTGTTATAGTATCAATGGTTTCAGATAAACTAACTAATCCACTTGGTAAAATTTACAAAGTTATTGAAGAAACTGAAGTTGAAATCACCATGTATCTTGTAACCTCGGTTCTGAAGCTTCGATTTCATTATATATTTTTTTTCATCTCTTTGATGTTTTTCCCAAAAAAAAAACAAAAACAAAAAGTTTCTACCCCCACAGATATGGTAAAAGAAAAAAAGGATTTTTTTTTCATCAAATTAATATATTTTTATATTTTTTTTAACAGTTTACCATATAATGGAAGGGGATAATCATTTTACCATAACTCGTATTGTTCCAAAAATATTCTTTTTAATCTGTGAACAACGAGTTACTGTTGAAGAAATATTTTTCTAATTTCATGACAGTGAACGAGTTACTGTTCATATATTTTATTTAACCCGTGTGAATAGTGTACGAGTTACTGTTCACATTTTTTTTTTCAATTATACCCCCACCCCAAAATCCCAAATGATCATATGACCATTGCCACCCAAACGGTTATATGACTGTATACACGCACAAAAAAAAATCAAAAAAAGGCTTATTTTTTGTTTTATAAATAGTAGTTGTGTTATATTTTCTTTTTACGATCACATTCCTATATCAAATATTCCATCTATCTTATTATCATTTTCCACCATATTCATATAATATACATTATATTGAGAGAGAATATTTGATTGAAAAATATGGTGAAAAATGATAATAAGATAGAAGGAATATTTGACAAAAGAATGGAATACGACCATTTGGGTGGCAACGGTCATATGACCATTTGGGATTTTGGGGTATCATTGAAAAAACATATATATATATATATATATATATATAATAATAGTGTGAACAGTAACTGGTATATGATGTGTACAAGTTACTATTGTTCATGAAATTAAAAAAAATATTTCTTCAATGGTGGCTTGTTACATGGTTGTGTAACGAATTACTATTCACAGATTTAAAAAATATTTTTTGAACAGTACAAGTTACGATAAAAAAAATTATCTCTTTCCATCCTACTGTAAAAAGTCCAAAAAAATATATAAAAATATATTATTTTGATTAAAAAAAAAACAGAAAAAGGGCATAAAGATTACAAAAGTTGCTTTTAAATAAATTTATATCAGACAAACAAACTCGGTTTACTAGCTCAAAATGAAGAGGCAGAAAATCATGATAAGAAACAAACCTTTACTTGCTTTACATAAGGTACAGGAACTATGAACTCCCCGACATCCATATCTCCGATAGATCGTGAAAGACAAAGCCCACCAGGCCAACATCTTAACGGACCAATCTACAATGAATCATTAAACTAATAAGATTAAATGTTATACCTAAAAGAGCAAAATGAATTAAAAATTCATATATATATATATATATATATATATATATATGTATGTATGACATGAAAATTGAAGGGAGGTTTCTATGAAGAGTAAGAAGAAGAGTACCTCTGTGCCACCGCCAGTATTAAGCCGACCAACCTCACCGCCACTCGAAGTTATACGTTCCCTCCTGTTTTCGACCACAATCAAAGAGCTTAAATCTTATTGTAGAAGAAGCGAGCGACTTTTTTTATTTATTTAGTTATCTGCAGAACAAATGCAGTGTTTTGTTATGGATCAGTTGAAAAACAAATTACTTACTCTTCTTCACTGCACTCAAGCCTATGATCTGCTGACAGGTAATATAGTCCCCCTTCAGCAGATTCAAGTACACCACGAGAATCACCAACTGATGCAACTGTTAAGACCCATCCCTCAATTATTACAAATGTGGCTGTTGTTCCCGAAGTTTGAGCTGTGGTAGATAACAAGATCCATAAATGAGAAGTCATTTGCAAGATCACAGTGAGAGAGAGAGAGAGAGAGAGGGAAAGAGGTTGTATTAAATTTAACGTGATCATTAAAGGAAAAGAATAAGGTAAAATTAGAAAACACATATGTTAACCAACGTTGCCAAACTAAAACTGAGAACCATGTTTGCTTCTACAGCCAATACACATATCTAAAACATTTAAAATTGATTTAGCTGAAAATGATCACTGAAAAAGGCTCTAAATTTGTGTTCAATCATTTTGTTGTTAGCATCAAAAGCTTTGATAATCCTTACAATATCGTAGTGAAAAAATCTGAATCAGAACTTCAATGATTATCTCCAGAACTCAACTCTCTCCTATAGATCTACTGGCATATTTGATATATCACAATGAAAGATGGGAATAACCGCATGAAAATCTTGAGAGTTGCAAAAGCTCATAAAATGCCCGATACATCAAATGATTATTTTTGAAAGTTGGCTTTTCATAATTTCCCATCAATGCCATTTTCAGAAATTAAATTTTTTAGTTCTTGGCTAAAAAGGAATTCTTCAATGAGTACCAAAGCCATGACCCTTTTCCACCACAAGAAAATGTTGTTTTTAAGCCGAAATATTTCCTTGGGAATTATGAAAATTCCATCAGAAAATTGGCTTTTCCAATGCATTTCCAAGCAGCAGTGATGCAGTTTCAAGATAAAAAGTTGAAATTTATGTTACAAACTTATGAGAGAATGGAACTTAAGTATAAATGCGCCACATATCTACTTAAAGAATCTAAATGAAAAATATATCGTAATTGTAGTCAACTGCTAATCAAAATGCAAGTAATTATTGTACCTCTTTCCTGGAATTCTTTATCTGTTTTGACAAACCCTGCAACCAAAGCCCGGGGCAGTGCTGAGACCCATTCATCACTACTAAGATCGGGAGGTATAGCACTCAACACATTGTTCAAGAGATGCTCCTTAGAATATATCGCAGCTGCAGATCCATTGTGGCCATCAAATAACTGTAAAGAAATTGAGATAAAGAAGATAAAAACTGTAAGAAGAAAGCAAATGGTGCAATATGAAGGCCCTTATAAGAGTTTAAATACCTTGGTAGGGTCAATTACTATTATAATAGATAAAAGGAACATTTAGCAGTCATCTTTAAAAGATGAGACTGCATCGACTGAGGCACATTTAGCACACACTTTAACCGTTTTTCGATTAACCGAGCTATGGGGAGGCAGCGATCAGCGACCTCTCTGATCATGATTGGTACACTCAAACCTACTATTTTTGAACGTCGTGAGTCCAAGAATCCCATGAGGAAGGGGGAGGGGGGATCATTTTCCCAATTTATGCCATGTTTGTGCTAGCTGCCAAATAAGGTAAACAGGTGTAGAACTCTAGGTTGGACCCTGGGTTTTTATCAAAAAAAGTCGAATGAAAATGAAAATTGAGTGCAATCATTTCCAAAGAGGGAATAATTTTTCTTTCTTTTTTTATTTACTGAAACCCGAGAACCAAAAATTGACTAAGTACCTATCACAAGAGAATGTGATCCCACAGCAAGATATCCCACATCAATGAACTCTCATTTCTAGTATTTCATTCGATATCAACTCTCAGTTCTATTCTCCATCATATAAAAAAAAATTCGCATGCCAAGTGATAGCCTAAACAGGAAAATCAGCAATAATTAAATCATGAAAAGCCAGACAAACTCAGACATTTTGCATCAACTTATATCTCATCAAATCCTTGAATTAAGGGATTCTAGTGCCAAGAAAAAGACAAGATAATTTTACACATTAAATAGAAAATAAAACCATAAGGGCAAGTCAATGATACCGCGAAGACAGAATATGTGGTGACTCCATCACCCAACAACCGTTCACATTCTGTCTTTATGAACGTAAAGTCCTCGCCTTTCTTGCTTTGGCTGGCCTGACCATGCGAAACTTCAGGCCTCTCAATCTTCTCATTGGCTAATTCCCGCTTTAATAAAACCGATAATGGGACCGAATGATGGTCTCCACCCTTAGACAACATTGCTCCCCTTTCTTCTATCCCAAGAACAAAAGTACACAGTTTATCTTTTTGCTTCCTTTTTTTTATTCCCTTTTTTGTTTTCGTCCAGATTCAAAAGGCAAAACCTTCTGCCAAATCAATCTTCTGTTTTTGTTGTTATATTTGATCCACTGTGTTGAATCAATAGAAATCCAGTGAGATCCTATACAACAAAACCAAAGAAAAAAAAATAATCACATAACAGAAACCAACCAGCCATCAAAATTAAAGAAGCAAGTTCAACGATCACATCAGAATGAGAAAGTTTTAATCCCTAACTTTAATAGAACCCAAACATGTGAATCGATACTATCAAGATCCTCCTGAATTACAACATACGGGTAAACAAACATCAGAACAACACGAAAACCATACAACATTTCAAGATTAACCAAAAGACATCTAACTTCAGCACAATGTGTGTATACACGTCTTAAAACGTCAAAGCAGTTAAAAGGGTTCCTTCCAGAAATAGAAAATTAATGAAAAACAACGAAAAGAAAACGCACGAAACAGTGAATAACGGAGAGAAAATGCTGCCCGGTGCAGACATCAAGAAACGCAGATCCCGGCGTCTCTGGGTTCGGACGCTGCAAGAAAAATTGATTCTTGTGCGTTATCTGTGTCTTGGAGAGAGAATGAAGAGCGAGAAACAGGAGGGAGAGAATGTTAATTGCTGGAAGCGCTGTCCGGCTATTTTTTTTTTTCTTTGTTTTTCTGCTATTTTTTGGGAGATTATTCGATAACAATTGTATATAAAATACACACACATGTATATATATACATATATATGTATAAATTATATATAATAATTAACAATAAATTTGGAAAGTGCGTGGATTTTTGTTGTTGTTGGTGTGTGTGTGTGTGTGTGTGTGTTCTTTCATGTGCAGTTCATCGTCCATTGCTTTTCTTCGGTGTTAATAAGAAAAGTTGGAATCTGAGCTGTGAAAAGTTGCCTTTTATTTCCTCTTTTACCCCTAAGTGGAGATACATGTCACATAGCTAATTATGAATATTAGACATTTGAATTAAGGGATGATTAAAGTTGATTAATGACTGAGTACCTCTACTCTTATAGTTCTATTAAAACTTTTACAAATATTAAACTTTGTTTTTCTTCGAACACTATGCAATTTATTATATATCAATCGAGTAGGAGTTTCCCCTTACCGAATAGAGACATTGGATAAAAGAAATCTAAAATTATTTTGAAACCAGTTAATAATTACTAATAAAATGAGTTTTGGGTATCATCTCGATACATCTTATAAAAGTCAATCGAAAAATATTCCCACACATACTCACTTAAAGGGGAAGGAATGAAAGATAAGAGGGTTCGAATTCAAGATCTCTGAGCTCTAAGCCTAGTGACTACTTCCCAATATTGTTGAAAGAATGAAGATAAATAATTTATAAAATTTATCAAAGAAATGAATGCAAAATATACAGTGGAAATTTGTGAATTATATTCCTATTAGAGTGTTAATCAATCAAATTATGAGGTAGAGGATAAGAGGGCTCGATGTCTATCGGAAAACATCCACCCCCCCCCCCCCCACCACACCCACTTACTCAAAGGAAAAAGGGGTAGAATATAAGAGGGTTCAAATTCAGAACATCATATAGATGTCAATCGAAAAATACCCCCCACACACATACACACTCAAAAGAAAAGAGATAAAAAATAAAAGGATTCGAATTCAGAACCTCTTTGATATCACTTTTAAATTTTCATCACTTGATTTTAAGTTCAGTCAAAAAAAAAAGTGATAATTAAGAAGTTAATTGATAAATAAATTAAATATGGAGAATAGTATAATAAATTACTAAATGTGTAAATATGTTAACCTGGTGACAGCGGGAGCACCATTTGGCCTCCAGTCGGAAGACGACTCCCCCGAGATCCTCGGCAAATTGTAGATAACAAAACTCCAAGCGCAGCTCGGGCGCGTGACTTGCTATGCTGATTTTTATTAATGTTATTATACAAATAAATTTGTCAGTGAAAAAGAAAAAATTGTTTATTAGCCCCTGTAGAGCAAGCATATTTACTCTAAAAGTTAGAAAAAAGTAGCACTACTTAATGATTTATTCTATTAAGATTTTAGTTAGTCCCTGTTTTATAATATTTGATACCGGCAAAATGAATGTACAAGCCTATTATTTAGAGTGAGGTCGAATAATTCAATTACAAAAAGTGCAGAAAGACTAAAAATTCTTCGTAAAATTCAACTGATGCGAACCTTCAAAATTAAGATTGCAGGCTTTGAAAATTATACAAAACAGTAAGCATTTTTCATAAAAATCTTATTTTATCCAATCAAACTATAATCGAAATATACACATGAAACTAAGAGTAGCTTTTATTTTTATTTTTACACTATAGAAGAGCACCCTCCTTCGCTAACGGAGTAAGCCATTACAAATTTAATGAAACCCCTCACAAAACATAATTATATATATGACAAAATTTGTACATTAATCACAAGTTCATTTGTAAATATCTTGCTATTGGTTGGCGTTTTAATTCTATTTTAGTAAAATTTCTTCACATATCCGTCATAAATGTTTTGTATTTACAATGAAATTCATTTGTTAATAAGTTTTTCATTAGTAAAAAGAGTGATTTTCTCATAATATTAACACAAGTTATTTCACCTAAGTCTGCAAATTACTTACTCAAGATTTTGCTTATAGCTTCATTGATAAGGTTAACACACGTTTATCATATCATGGAAAATTGATCACAATAAATTTAATAAATTGTGTATTTTAGTGAAAAACTAAAACTTATGCAGAGTATCTTTATCTTTTAATGGTTTCAACTAGAAAATATTGTATAACTGTTATAATAATAATTTGACTGCTGATGAGGCAGAGTTAAATGATAAAATTGAAGTTCTAAAATTATGAAATTTTAGGTTTGATTCTCCACCAATATCAAATTTTATTTATTTTCATTCTACTTTAAGTCTTTCTTTAAAAAAACGTAATTTGATGAACGTAGAGATTAGAGATTTTGGAAAAAAAAAAAAAGGAAATTATTTCATGCAAGAGATTGTAGGGTGCCGAGACGGGGCGGCGCGTGAGGGCAGACGTTTTCTTTGGGTTGCCAGTTGTGAGACAAAACTCCGCGTAGATTGATATAATTGGGACTGGAGAAAAACTAACCATAATGACTGGCTTCCACAAATAAACCCATCATATCTTTTGTTAATTGTTAATAATTGTCTTTTTAAGCTCCAATTAGAGAAGCGTCATGTGATCTTGGTAAGAAAATTAGGGGCTAAAACATTTGCAAAGGGATGGGTAATTAAGAAAATGTCGATCAAAGCCAAATCAAGACTTCAAATTCTACAAGCCAAGTCCTGTAGAAATTATATCATTGGCATAATACGAGTCAATCCATTCAAAATCATTGCCTTTGTGTTTTCTGTGTTTGCGTTCATCTAGGTCATTTTGCCAAGCGTTTTCAGACACTCTAAGATATGATATGAAATCTTTAGCAGCAAATTCTGATCATTCATCACTTTGAAAGGTTTTAATTTTTCTATCAAATTGACACTCAAAAAAGAGATGAAAATGAGTAAAACGATTAGGAAATCACACTTCCGCTTCATATGATAAAACCCTAAATGAATATAACATAATAGTGATAGTTGTAAACAGATTTAACAGGAGCAGGTCCCCCATAAATCACAATGGATTTTCATAAAAGGGCTATCACAATCATTATCAATTTTAACGAATGACAACTATCACAAAAGAAGTTCTTAACATGGTTTCTTGAATCAAATTCAATTAATATCTTGCTTGCTAAAATACTCAACGACTCGATCGCGAGTATGTCCTAACCACTAATGCCAACATGCTCTATTTGTTTTCGGAAATCGATTAGCAAAGTAAGCTCTTTTTCCTCCACCATCTAGAGCATAGAGATCCCCTTTCTTTGATCCAGTTGTTATTATTCCTTTTACGTGCTTATTCCTGATCACAAATCCATTCTTGACCAATTCAAAAATGTAAGGCATTTTATTTGCAAGTTGACTAGTGGATAGCAAATCTTCCTTGATTTCTGGAACCACCAACGCATTGTTAAGTTTTATGAAAGCATTCTCACAATCAATTTTTGCGTCACCAATATGAGTTAAAGGTAGTTATTGTCCATTTCCTACCATTACTTCATCTCCACATATATATGGCCTAAAATTGATTAGTTTACCAGTGTTCGAATTCATGTGTGTTGGTGTACCTGTATCAGGGAGCCATTCATTGTTTGAATCTTCGGAAATAGTGAGAGCTGCTAATGCTTGCAGAGCATCATTTGCTTTGTTGGAATGATTGAACCGATTATAGCAGCTTAGTGCATTATCTCCTTTCTTGCCGCAAATTTGACAAATCACAACCTTCTCCTCACTTCTAGGAAATCCATTATTTTTGCTTCCACCGTTCAAATGAAAAGAGTTGTTTCATGCACAGTAGTACTGAGCACTAGTATTTCTTTGAATTCTATTGTTAGCACCATGTTAAATGAAGCCTTCACCTTTAAAGTTAAAGTATTGGGATCTATTACCTTTCTCCTTGAATTGTCCACCACCATTTTTCTACCCATAGTAAACCATAGGCGCATGACTTTCAATGACATTAGTAGTGTTTCTTGCTTCATGATTTTGAAGAAGGGGAATAATCTCCTGATGGGACAGCACTGGAGGTTTAAGCATGGTGGTAACAAAATTTCATAGTCATGACCAAGGTCTTGTAAAAGCCAAAAATCTTAGTTCTTGTCCGGAACAAGTCTTCCTATGGCTACAAGGTCATCACAAATAGCTTTGAATTTTCTAAAGTATTCATTCAGCGAATCATTACCTTTACGGGGTAGGCTCATGTTTTGCATAAGTAGAAATTCATGCTTCTTGAGAGTTGAGAGCGAACGAAGCCTCAAGAGTCCTCCACACTTTACTAGCAGCTTTGAGACCAACTACTAGTAAATTTTACTTTGTCAAATAAAATACTCGTAATCCATTCTCGAAGGAGCCAATCGAATCGTCGCCAAGCTATATAGGCTGGATTTGGAGTCTCTTTCATTCCGTTAGTATCAGTACATCGGGATGTTGAATTTGGGTTGGGGCCACCCATCAATGTAGCCATTCATATACCGACTTTCAATTTGTGCAGACACTTGGGTTTTTCATAGCAACTAGTTAATTATTGGGGGTGAGCTTTATTGAGACAAAATTATCAATGTTCAATGAAGTTGGATAGGAATAAGTGTTTGAGGAATTCGAAGTGGACATTTCGGAAGATATGCACTCTATTTTTAGTTGCTCACAAGTGGCTTGTGATACCATAAAAACACAAAAAATATAATGTGTGGGGAAAGAAAGAGGAAAAAGATTCTATAACAAGGAAATATGCTCTAGTTTGTACAAATGATTAGCCTAAAAATCATAATAAATAATTGAGTTTCAGTAGAAGGAAATATGCTCTAGTTTGTACAAAAATTAGCCCAAAAATCATAATGACTAATGGAGTTTCTATAGCTAAACTTAAGCACCAAGCTCACCAAATCCTAAAATTATGTTCTTGAACCATGTTTGTTTTCTTGGATAGATTCATCCTCCCTTATAAGTAGTAAATACTCAGCAAGCATAGAATGAGTTAGCTGTTCAATAATGTTATCATCAATGAATGAACGAATGAATAATGACGTGTACCGTTCACATAAATTAAGCAATATGAGAATACAGATTACAGATCAAGAAGCAACCTATCTAGTAGTAAAAAGGGGCAATAATCATACACACTTAAGATTTACCTTGAGAAACTCATCAATTTGAGTCATGTCACATGTGCATGTTATGTGCGTGGATTGATGGTGTAGAAAGTTTGAAGAAAAGTAAGGCACAAAAGAATGGCGCCGGTGAAGAGAGCCATCGCGGTCCAGGGATTGCGAAAGTAAGTGTGAACGAGCTCAGCCATCCATGTCTTGGCCTTACTATCACAGTGTTCATCAATCCTCTTATGGACGTCTTCGAAAATGGTATAATTCTCCACTCCATAAGTGTCTAGTTGTTTGAACGTATTCATGATCTGTTCATCATTATTCATGAAGGAGCAAAGTATGCCCTTTTCTCGGAGCTCTTTAACGTCCTTGGGGCTCTCGATCAGCGATTGCATGAAGTTAACATATGATATCATGGCAAAGTCTGTACGGGTGTCTGGGGACATCTCGAATGCCATCATGTTGGTCAAGAATACCTTGGTAACGTTACCGATGAAGTAAACAGGCAGTTGGAGTTTGGCGTGGAACCAGTAGGAATCAAACCTGATGTCTTTTAAGCAAGGGGAACTTGGCCCGAATTGAACTCCCTTGGCTTTGAGGTCTGTAACAGAGCGAAACGGATGATCACGTCTGTGCTTCTTATTCCTCCGTTTTCTCCGGCAGCAGCATTTGAATATTTTAGAACCAAGACGTGAACACCAGTACCCACCCTTGGTATAACTCATGCCCTCTTGCTTTTTGTTAAGTAAAATTAAACGAAAGGCTTCGAGAAGGTGAAGAGGTTCTTGATCTAATTTCCATGGAAATTGTGTCACCGTATATCCAAAATCCGGCTTTTTATCAGCAAGCATTTGACTAAAGTACTTGCAAAGCAATGCTTCCCCTTGACTGTCGTCAGTCGTGTATTAGGCTGATTAAGAGCATGATTGCCCAAAATGGAATCTGATTCTCCAACATCCAGACATCGTGAAACACGAACACACATCTGGACAATCCAATGCGTCGAAGAGCGACGTGTTCTTTTCCAAGATCTACGATCTGTATCCAGAATAAGATGAAGCACGTGTCTCGAAGCAGCATGTTAGCCAATGAATCGTCATCATCAGTTGGGAGCCCTCCTCCTCCTCCTCCTCCTCCGTAGAAGCCTCTGATCTTGTTGACCCGTTCAAGAAACTCTCTCTATATGAACCCTTCGTCCACCTTTGAGTTCAACATAATAATTTTGAGAACCTCGGTTTTGAATTCCTCGGCCTCATTGAACTGGGGCTGGCGGCCGTGGTGATAAGGACCGAGCGCGACAACTGCAGGCTCATAAAGATGGTTCTTGTTCACACGCACATGTGGCGGCACTCTGTGCAGTATTTGCCACGGCCTTTCGCTCCATTCAGGGGGCATGTCAATGGCGGAGTGGTTCAGAGAAATTGCTAATTCCTTTCCCTCGTCAGCAACAGCTATACTGATCGTAACTTCTTTCCTGCTGCTAATTTGATCATCATTTCTGGAGATCGAGGGGTTTGGCATTGTGTGTGTGTGTGTGTACGTATATATTGATGTGGTGCGGATTGATGCTTGTAGTTCATGTGGGTTTTATAGCATATGATCAACCACGTTTTTATACATCTTTTTTTTTGGCCCTTTTTTCCTGCAACAAGACAAGAATATAATAATTTTGTATAGACGAGTTGAGAGTCTCTTCTCTGTGAATTTAAGTGTCCTGGGAGCCAAGTAGCAGATTCCAAGCTTTGCGCCTTCATTCTCAGTACTCGTGTCACATAGTTCCCGTGACATTGCTGTACATTAGGCGTAGTTACAAGCAAAAACGTTATCGTACATAGATTATTCACAACACAATAATGAACTAGAAACATCATAATCTCGGCCGACGAATGCATTTTATAGGGTTAAAAGGAGAATGCCTCCGTCTCAACGAGGTCGGAGATCTTCTTAGATCCCAATCTTCAACATTCTTCGGTACACAGACATCAAACAGGAACTGACCAAGAACCCCATGCGCGCTAATCTTGGGCGGGGCCGACAAGGGTACGTAACGTTCTTTATGTTCGTCCTGTAAAGACCCAACATTTCTATCCCCGTGATACTCTACTGAAATGGGCACAAGATAGTGGTCACTCGAGTCAAGGGTGCTTCTCTGGAAGCTCTGGTGACTCGATTTTGCTGCCACTTTTCTCAGGTTGCTAAATGGATCAGATATGTCGTTGTGTGCGCCTTCCATTCCCATCTTCTCGCCTTCAAGTTTTCGTATTCTTTGACAATATATGACCGCAGCTTTCCTGAGTAGCTCACTCACAGATTCCTCGTATTCTTCAGGATAATGTCGAAAATGCCCTGTGGTAGCAATGTATGAGAGAAGATTATTCTATGCTTCCAAATACAGTTGTATTATACTTCTCATTGTACAGCTTCAGCTCATCATGTATACGGTCAAGATGAGTTGTTAATGAATGCATTTATTATTTTTCACCTAAGAATATGGTAATGTAATAAAGATGAAAATAAAATAAAATAATTCCAAAGTAAGCATAACAAAGGTGCATAATAAAATCATATTAGCTTACAATTGAACCCTTCACAAAATTCTAGGGTTAATTACACTACATTGAACTATGCCCCTGGTCGCGTATATCTCCTCCAACTACAAAAAGTAACAAATGAACCCCTAGTTTTGCTATAAAACATAACAAATTAACCCAAAACGAGGAGCTGATTTGTTGCATTTTGTAATTCAGGGTGGTCTTATATGCGACCAAGGGCATAATGTTGGGTTGCAAAGTGTAATTAACCCTAAATTTTAATCATTTCAGAAAATACCCCTCCATGTTTGAATTATTACCAAAGGCACCATTTTCCATGAAAAAGTCACAAAAAATAAGTTCGGAGTAAGTTGGGAAAATCAACTAAAATTTTATGATGACATCCGCATTTTCGGTATGCATGCAAATATTGGGCGAGATCTCTGGCCTTCGTTTGTAATTTCAAAAGAGGAAACGGTACAGTTTCAATTGCACTAATTCCCCCTGTAATTAAGCCTAGAAATAAATATTTGAACATTTGGGGGGTGTTCTTGACTTATTCGTTCAATATATGAAGGTCTCTAGCCTTCATTCATGCTCATCATTTCATATTAGGTCATCAAAGTGCATACATTTAGGCAGACCAAGCATCCACATTTAACCTTAGAATAATTGATCATAGATCCCACAATATATCTTGTATGGAGCAGGTATAATAAGAGAAAACGATGGATTTTAAAGCATACCTACATGAGATGAGATATTCCATTTAACCAGATTAACTTCAGCTCCAAGGTCTTTGAGCCTTTGAGTGAAATTGCGTATGACTTCAAATGGAGCAAGATCATCATCCTCTGAGCACAGTATGAGATAAGGAGCCCCCATACTCTAACAAAATATCAATATTATCAATAAATGATCAAGCAAAGACTTAGACGGCATTTGGGTGATCTTGTAAGCACCTCAACATATCATATAAGATGTTTGAGAGCTTATAAGTTGTTGTAAAATATTTGGTAAATATTTTTGGGGAGGAGCTTATAATCCTCGAAATAAGATGCTGAGATCTTATAAGCTCTTTTAAAAAATATAAGTTGCTTCGACCAAATAAATTACAAAATTGCCATTACTATGGTCTTATAAGCTCCACCATCTTATATATTCAAACATTAAGCTTATGATTAAAATAATACTCAACATCTCATAAGCTCCAAAAACATGCTAAAAGATATGGGAGCTGATCGGACACTTCAAATAAGCTTAGCCAAACACCATCTTAGAGAAGTAACTTCAAATCTAATCTATAGACACTTCACGACTGTGGAGTACAAAGTTTGCCAATACTCAGCACGTTGAGATTCGAATTGGCTAAGAAAGAGTGCATCTAGGCTGGAAGATATGCCATTTGCAATCCATGATGCCAGGGGTGGAGGACGTGACATTTTGAGAACAGTTGGATGGAGAACAAAACGAGTCCCTATTTCACTTACAAAATCCACTGGACAAGAATCAAAAATATGACCAGAGACACAGTCTCTAACAAGCTGGTTCGCATCCTACAAATGAAAAAAATCAAATCTTAAGTGCGTATATTATATATACATTATATTTGAAGGATGGTGAGAAATATGAAATACCAGATTGATTTGCTCCTCACACTTTCCCTCAATTATCTGCAAGAAAATGAGAGAGGGAGACAGAGAGAGAGAGAGATTTCATTTAGCATAGCTTGACCAAGAAAGCATCCTACAATTGCAAAATAAATGCCAACAGAAATACAAGGAATTTCAACTGACAAGAATGGCATTTACCTGAAGAACCTTGTACATGCAAGCTTTAGGGCCGCCAGAAAAAGATGCAAACACAACAGGGCATGGTCTGAATTTTAGCTCCTGCATAATATGATACGCTATAGCAGTTATGAAGCTAATTTCGTTCCAAGTATTAAGCAAGTAAGAAAGGTTAATCCGACAAAACTTTCTAGAGCAGAAGCCATGTAGCAAAATTACAAGTCAATTTTTTTCAGAGAGCTATCACATCACAGGAAATCCAATTGTGAACAAGCATTCAAATACAATGGGTTAAGGTTACCAACTTGAACAAGCTCATTGACTATATCTAGAGCCAATAATGCAGCTTTATTGGGAAAGAACCTGCAAATTCAAGAAATATATATATATGAAGATGATGATGATCAATAAATATATATATATATATATATATGAAGATGACATATATATAAAGAAATAAAATAGTGGATTAAGCTTTTCATAACATTTTTGCATACCAACTGCAATAGCCTGCAATTACACGAGTGATTAAAAAGCAGTTACAGCATTAGCTTCATATCAGTTAACAAGAAAATACTCTACTTTTATGCAGATCGAAATTCCACTTCCTGATTTTGTCATCCACATGAACAATACTTTTATCTATAAATAGAACTCAAAACAAATCCCCACAACAAACTTGTGCACAAAGACATTACTGAACAATGCATCAACTGGAGCAGCACTTCAATCCAAGAAAACAATCGTTCTGAATACATCAGCAGACCAACACTGTCCAACGCAATTCCATCAATGAAGTTGAGCGTTATTCCAAACAATACTTTTTTCCCCATTAGAATAATTCCACTTATAAATTTATTATACATTAAAGAAAGTCAAATTTAAGTATGCATCAACCACAACAAACTTATCCACATGTAAGCTCTGAAGCAGTTATGTTACTAAGAGTAAACAAAACTCACCAGATACCACCCCAAAAACCCACCCCCGCACCGCACCCCCCAACCCAAGTAGGTGAAGGTAGGAAAAATTACACAATCATCATGGAATTTCCAAAAATATGGCAAAAAAATCAAGAAAAACCTCAATTATTTACCAACTGGGTCAAAGTCAAGATTGCCCATAATCAAACAGATATCAAGAATTCAGACTTTTCAGTAGCAAGATTAAATTCCCAATAGTAAAATGAGTGACAAAGGGGGGAAAACAGTTCAGCTTACATATTGAGGAATTGGGAGTGGCAAACAAGTGAGTTCCATCCAAAAGAAGAGTAGAGATCAACATAATTCTTCAAGTGCTTATCCTGACTTGACATCCATGCAAATACCACAACTATTCCTTCCACTTTCCCCTTCTCCTTTCTTCCCCAATAATACCTTCCCCCAAAACCCCACATATTTCCCTCTTCTACAAGAAAAATATCCCAAAAAATGGCCAAACAAAATCAAGAATTGAGAAAAAGGACCTTGCTAATGTGAATTTTTAGGTCATAATCAAGGAGCACTCCACAGTTGGCAAGATTAGGTGGGGTGGGGTGGGGTGTGATGGGGTGAGGCTTTTCCTTGTTCTTGGTGCGATTCGTTAGAAGTTAGAATTTAGAAACAACAATGATTTTTGTTAACTGTTTGCAGTTTTTTATACCATATTTGGGTTGCCATAAATGTTGGGTTTTTGTGGAATAATGATATCTCCACATAGACCATGAAAAGTGTGCCACATTTGGTGTGGGGGCTGGCAATGTTTCAATTTACCATATTAACCCTGTATTGTTCATAGGTTGACATAACTGCCCTTGGGTGTTTGATGTGGAAGGTTTTGAGTGGTTAATGATGAACCGGGAACATGGTTCCACAAAATCCCCATTTTTGTTCGTGTCGAATGTCTGTGCCTTGTATAATCTTGTTTTCTGCTTGCTGCGTGTTAGGTTCTATATTTTGTCATATGACTAATAACTAATTTATATTTCAAGAATAATTAATCCCAAAATAAGATGCAAGTTTTGTGTAATTTGGTTGATTTGACATATTCGCAGGTCGCATCAATACTCTTAGCGGCCTAAAACAAAATTTTGGAATGGAGCATGTGATTTATCATTGATTTAAATACACGTAATAGATTGTCAATAAGTAAATTTTAATAATAATTAAAATAAGGGATAATTACATTAGGGTATCCTAAGGTGTATCTAAATTACAAATAAAATCCTCGATTTTAAAAAATTATCTAACATACTCTGAGATTTGCAAATATTTTACAATGTCAATCTTCTATCTACAAACATTAGAGTTTGTAAAGGAAATCATCAAAATTTTGTTTCATTCTTCCTATTTTACCCTTTTAGTCAAAGTTTGAACATATTTGACTGTTTTTTTAGGATTAAAATACCCTTCGAATCAAATCTGAATTTGTTGTAACCCTTATTACTATCAAATATTTCTACATGTATCAGACCTAGAGGACATTTTATTCTTAAAAAATGAGTCAAATATGTTCAAATTTTGACCAAAAAGGTAAAATAGGAAGAATGAAACAAAATTTTGACGATTTCCATTACAAACTCTAACGTTTGTAGATAGAAGGTTGACATTGTAAAATATTTACAAATTTCAAGGTTTGTTAGGTAATTTTCCAATTGATAATTTTATTTATAATTTAGGCAAACCTCAGGATACCCAGTGTAATTATCCCTTAAAATAAACTATAATATAAAAGAAATCAATACAATGCACAATAGATAAAGAGTACACAATTTATTTGATCAAGTACTTCAATGTGTGCAACCAACAAATGGCGCTGTCTGTGGGAACAATGGCCGTATGCCTCTTTCCAAGTCCCTCAATTGGGGGGCTTATAATGATACCATATTCTTGTCCCACATCAGAAGGAGTTTAGGAACTTGGCAAGCTTATAAACTCTAATCTCTCCTTCACTTTGCGAGCCATCTTTTTATCGAAGGACAAAACCCCACTGGCTCAAAATGCGGGACAATACCTCGCAGGGTCAGGCCTTCTCCATATTTGGCGACGGATTTGGGCGTCATCAAGGCTTTTTTATCAAAATGAGTTGATATATATACTTTCAAATTGGCTCGATTTTTGCATTAAAAATAAAAGAAAATATGGGATTCTCAAAATTTTGAGAGCCTAAAGTCCGTACTTTATTTATCTTACATCAGTTCAAATCTTCTCCTATGTAACCTAGATCTCCTTCCATACTTATTATTAATACACGTTTTTAAGATGTTTTAGCGCTAGTGGTCATCTGGTAAGTTATTAAAATTTATTTGCTTATAAAAAGCAAGAAATTTGACCATTAGATAAAAATGTTATTCGGATTTGAGACAACACATTAACCACAATACCGTGGTTTACGGTAAATGATTTAGTAACTACTTGATGATGAAACAGATGAGAAAATTGAATTTTGATCCAATCAAATTCGGCCATCGACAAAACTAGTCCCATTAATTTTAAAAATTCTAAAACAATCTTGGTAGATAACTTTGTTATTTCAATTTTGGTCTCAAGTTCTCAAAACTTAACAGATGCGTCACTTTTCTTTCAATTATTGCTAGGTCACTACCTTGTGGGGTACATTAATTTCATGTGCCCTGTTAGTATATGTTTATGCATACTAATAAAATATATTATATAATGAACAATATATATTTATACTTAATATATAAAAATATATTAAACACCTTTTCTGTATAATATTTATATTATTTTTATTTAATAATTTTATATTTAATCAATAAAAATTCAGTTATTTAAATTTACCATATTTTACATATAAAAATACATCCATGTATATGTGTAAGATTAAGAAACGTGGACAGATAAAATTATACTGACAAAATAAATATACACTAAATTTTGATGCATTTTTAGGTTACGAGAACAATTAACAAATTTAGTCAATCACATTGAATTATCAACAATATAATTCAAATGTAGCATTTAATAATATTATTTTAAATTATTTTGTACACACACACACACACACATATATATATATATATTGAAAAAATAAATTTTAAATATGTATTTGTAATTATATATTATTGATGTGGCATATTTCCAATCGATTTTTTGACCAGCCTGCGCGTGCCACAAGTCTCTTCCCCAAAACATTCAGAGGTAATGAACCCCGGTCTATTGATCGGGGCCAATGGTCTTTCGACCTGGCCTGTCGAGATCAACCGATCAAACTATAGTCTGAATCTGCGATCAAGTCCTACTTCAACCTAGACCATGCCGCGTTCAATCACCCCATACTGAAATTAAATACTCTGCCAACTCTCAGTGTGGAGCAACCACCCTATATCTCATTAATTAAAGCTACCTAATATCATCAGATTAGGTCTTTAGGCTTATGGGGCAATCCACATTGTTGAGTCACATCCTATTAAGCCTAGGGGCCCACATGGAGGGTCTATATGGTCGTACTATAAATATTCCCGTATTTATGGTAAGGAGAATATAAATGCTTTCTATCTACTTACTTTGTTCGAATTCCTAATCAATTCGACCATTTACTTAAGCATCAACAGGTCTTAGTCAAGGCTTACCTCAACTAGCTCACGTTGTCTTTCCCTTATTGCAGATCACAATATTCCCAATCTACTCCACCAATTTCTTGATCGACCGATCGACCAACTCACTCGATCACTCCCAAATTCAACCTGCATTAATTGTATTTATTTTAAGTTTTACATATTATATACAAATATATATAAATATCATAAATAAAAATGTGTCTTCATTTATTAAATATAAAGTTATAGTCTTTTTTATACACTGTAATGCATAAATATTTACTTTTATTCCTTTCAAAAAAATATTTACTTTTATTGGGTGAACTAACGGACAGAGAGAGAAAAGTGGGGCTTCCGTTAGTTTTGGGATTTTGGGACCAAAATTGAAATAAAAAAAATTATTTAACGAGATTGTTTTGGGATTTTTGAAACTAATTTTGTTAAGGGTTAAATCTGGTGGGACCAAAATTAAAATTTCTTGATAAAGGTTTATAGTAATTTTCTTGGTCTAGAAATAAGCGATGTGATTGCCTTTCATATGCATACTTGTTTTTTTTATACTTAACGCACAAGAATTTGTTATTTTCATAAAGATACATGCTGAAGAAAAATTATGACTAACAAATTCAAAATAAATTAACCCCTTGAGGTTTGATCTAACTACAAATTGTCCCATTTTGTCTTGAGAAATTAAAAAAAAAAAAACCTAATGTTGATGAAATTAAGTAAATGACAATACTATCCTTATTCAGTTACATTCTTTTTTGTAGAAATTGTCTATTATAATCAATCAATACCAAATATCAAATAAATATAATATCAAACTAGCATTAAACTAAAATACCCGTATTTATGGGAGTGTGAATTCACAACCTCAAGGTATGAGCCTTCGCCTTATCATTGAGGCAAAGCTTCATTAGCTATTTCAATTTTTTAAAAGGAAAAAAGAATCAAAAAACAAGACCCATCAAACAGTAACAAAAAATTACAATCAACCCCTTGTACTTTGAAGTCTTACAGCATAACCCTTCATAATATAGAAAATTACAAATCACCCCTTGAGGGTATTTTGGTAAGAAAAAAAAGCTGAAAAATGGTTCCCACCAACATAAAGGTACTTCAGTACATTGCTCAATATTTTAACAGAACCCTGATGAAACCTAACGACTGTCCTGAAATGATAGATGGCGTAAAATTCAGGGGGCTTTTTGTAACAATTAAAACAAGAGGGGGCAATTTGTAATTAAACTAAACCGTAAAGGGGCGTGCGCATCGTTCGCCCTAATCAATAAAATGAAGAATTAAGCTAATACATCTTAATCTTGTCTGCAGTCGAATGTCGTATTTTTTTTACTTAAAAAGTATTTGGGTCTATGGTCAAACGTACGATTTATATATTATGGGACTTGGTTTTTAAAGTATCAAATGATGGATCATTCTAAAACCAGAACTATTATCATAATCATCATTCAAATGCCAAATTTGACCGGTATGTACTGAAGGCATGAATCCGGCAACTCGTAGAATGAATATGAATATTTTCATTACTTAAAACATTTATCCTAAAAGATCAGTCCAGCTTAAAAAAAACAAAAAACTGAAAAAATTTTAGTTTGAGCATGGATGACCATAATTACAAACAAGTTTTCTCGTTTTATTTTATTTTTTATGTTATTTTTTCTTGAAAGCAACAACACAACCCCCTTACCATGACGCTGCTACATCTTCTTGAGATGTAGAGTTCGAGTGACAAATTTTTGTATAAATGGGGTTGTGTCCCGTATATTCATCAAACGATTGTAATTTAATAATATTATTCATTTACATATTTTTTATTAAATAAAATAAATAAAGAATATGATATACACAATGACACGTTGAGTACATGTGTGAAACTCAGTACCCGATGCATAAAAAGAATTCTCAAGGCCGAATTTTGTAAATATAGCAATAAAAAAAGTATATTTTTTGGAAGCCGGTTCTGGTTTGGGACATTTTCGTGGGGCGTTTTTGTTAAATAGCCTTTTCAAGTTTTCTTTTTAATTAAATAGCCCTCAAGTTTTAATCTTTAGCTAGATAGCTTTTTGTTTATTAACTCCAATTAAATGAGATTTAGATAAATAATCATCTAACTTTTAGACTTTATATTTTAACCCCTAAAACCAAGAATATTGCAACCTACGATCAAAACCCTCATCTCATTTCTCAGACAACCTGCGATTTCTTTGGGTAGTATTTTTCCTTCCACATTGTAGTCGAATATTGACAACTTGCGATTTCTCAGACAACCTGTGATTTCTTTGGGTAGACAAACTGTACAAGAGTTTCTTCACAAAAAAGACGTAACTACTTAAGGTAAAAACGCCCTTTTTTGTGGTTTTAATACTAGATTTGAGTAGTACATTCTGTATAGAGCATCATTAATGCATCATTTCATAATGGGTTTTGGAAAATAACCATTAATTCGACAGTTGGGTTGGTGGTTCACCATTAATGGCGATCCCGTGCACAGGGAAGTGAAACAGTTAAACCTTGTGTGATCGATTGATCGACCATAACTTATCGATTAAGAGATCTCTTGATGCATGTGATCGCTTGATCGACCATGTGATATCGATTAAGCGATCTTGTGTGAATGGTCCATCTCTTAATCGACCATCTTATATCGATTAATCGATGTATTTGTGGTCGATTAATCAACCACATATATCGATTAATCGATCTTCGACCACATATATCGATTAATCGACCATAAAATATCGATTAATCGATCTTTTTGTCTTTCCATCGATTAATTGACCATGTTATATCGATTAATCGATCGTTTTTTTTCTGTCGATTGATCGTTTTTATTATTATTATTTTTTGGCGCTCGTGATAATTTTGCATTTCTGTTATCTTATAATATAGGTATTTGGCAGCAAATATGGCGGAAGAATTTGTTGTAGGTGTTGAATTTGGCGAGTGGGTAGAAGAAGAGGCTTGTTTTAAGTGGACAGGGAAATGCAAAGTAACGACACCTCTTGTTGTTACTAAAGACATTTCTTTCAATAGCTTGATTGATAAAATTATTGAGAAGGGGCAACTAAGTTGTTCACGGGCTGATGTTAATGTGAAGTATATGATAACAAAGGCACCTCCTCCACCACACAAAACACATCCAGCTAAAATAAAGTCGGACGATGATTTGAAGGTATACTTTACTGATGTTGCTAGTGAGGGTTGGAGACCAATTCTAAAAGTGTCGGTGTTCAAGTCGAATATTGATGGTTTCAACTTTTACAATAATGACAATTATTTGAACAATGAAAATCCAGTATATGGTTGTACATCAACTGGTGATAATGACAATGTGGAGGAGCAATACACAGAGGAACCTCTTCACAATGATGTTATGGTCCACGAAGATGTCGCTATGACTCAAGAACTACATGAAGTGGATTTTGATGTCGCAGAAGAACTCATTTATATAGAACATGTTTCAAGTGATAGGAGCGTGATAGGAAGTCAATCACGACATACGTTTGATGATAGGTCGGAGTTTCAAGTGGGGTGTTTGTTTAATAACAAAGCCAAAGTAGTAAGAAAAATTCAACTCATTGCTGTGAAAGCAAAGTTTGAGTATTCCGTCAAAAGATCAAACAAATCATTATATGTTGTAGCATGTGTGAGCCCAACATGCAAGTGGTGGATTCGTTGTTGTAAGTATATGAATTCGGAGAAATTTATTGTCAAGAAATATATTAGTGAGCACACATGTGGGCTGGATCATATATCAGGCCAACATCCCCAAGCATCGGCCAATCTCATAGGAGAATGTGTCAAGGACCAATTTGTCAAAGGGGAAGGACTCACACCTAGCGGAGTGAAGACTTATGTAGAAAAAAATTTAGGATGTTCTGTGAGTTATTGGAAATGTTGGAGGGGGCGACAACTTGCAAAGGATTTTGTGAGGGGAACAGCAGAGCATGGGTATGCAGTTCTTGAGGCCTATTGTTTCATGTTGGAGTCAGAAAATAACGGAACCAAGACAGATTTGGTGGTCAACTCTAAAAATCAGTTTCAATTCTTTTTTGTAGCATTTGGCCAATGCATACGTGGTTTTTCATTTATGAGGAAGGTAATAGCTGTTGATGGATTCTTAAAGGAAAGTATGGCGGTACATTACTAGTGGCCACTACACAAGACAGTGAGAAGCGTATTTATCATATTGCATGGGTTGTGGTTAACTCTGAGAATAACCGTTCATGGGAGTGGTTTTTTAAAAATCTAAAAGATATAATTCCCGATAGTCACGAGATATGCATAATATCCGATAGACACGGCTCTATCAAGAAGGCTGTGCAACGTGTTTATCCTTTAGCACATCATGGGTATTGCATGAAACACATTGTCGAGAACTTGAAGCAAAAGTTTAGATGCGGTGATATCCTTAATCTATATTACTCGGCAGCTAAATCTTACACAGTTGGTGAGTTCCAACAACATTTCAGCCAAATACGCCAACTTAAAAGTAAAGTGGCTGACTACCTCGAAAAAGATATTGGCTTCGTGCGTTGGAGTAGAGCTTATTTTCCTGGTAATAGGTATAATATTATGACGACTAATATTGCGGAGTCTATCAACTCAAGACTTCTAAACGAAAGGGAATTTCAATTGATGCTCTTTTTAACGCAATCCAACAAATCTTGTCAGAGTGGTTTTGTGAGCGTCGTACGGAGATGGTTAAATGCAATACACGATTGGTTCCATCAAAAGAAAGTGAACTTCGTGACAGTTTGGAAAACTCAGCATCTCTTGACGTTGTACAACTCAACGTGCATGAGTACCATGTGCGTGGCTACGGTCCAAATGTTGTTGTTGATCTTAACAATAATCGATACAGCTGTAAAGTATTTGATATTGATAGGGTCCCATGCCCTTATGCCATAGCTGCTTTTAGACATCAGAATTTGCCCGATTTTGGTATGAGATTGTACTCAGCATGCTCTTCTGCATATAGAACTGATGAGTTTTTGCATGCTTATGCAGAAACAATCTATCCTATTCCTCCGGAGGATTTGTGGGTGGTTCCTGAATCGATAAAAGATATTATCATTGATTCTCCTCATGTGAATCCTTCAAAAGGCAGGAAAAGAGTCAAGAGGATCCCAACTGCTTGTGAGGTTCATCAGAAGAAGAACAAGTGCGGACGATGCAATAAGCCAGGTCATAAGAAAGGAACCTGCAAAGAACCCCTTACAAATAACTGAAAAGTGTGGATGTTAGCATTTGTAGTTTATGATCAAGTTTGTGCCTGTAAATATCACTACTTTTAATAAAGGGAATTTCAAGTTGATCACGACAAAGGTCTATTTTGAATCAAATTCTTGTGTTTATATATCGAACAATCGACATATTATATCAATCAATCGACATAACACATCGAGCGATCGATATATTATGTCGATTGATCGATATCTCCACTTGTAGTATTCTGTCCAATTTCTGAAGGCCAAGCCTTAAGCAAAGAAACAAGTCGATCAGTCGACATGGAATATCGAACGATCGACACATTTCATCGATCAATCGACATAATATATCGATTGATCGATATACCTATTCCTCGTATTCTGACCAATTTCAGAAGCACAAGTGTTAGAACCAAAAAAAAAAAAAAGTCGATCAGTCGATATGGAATATCGAACAATCGACAAAGTACATCGATCACTCGACATAAGCTATCGATTGCTTGATATAACCACAACTTGTATTCTGACCAACTTCAGAGGCCCAAGCCTTAAAAACAAAGAAAAAAGTCGATCAGTCTACATTAAATATCGAACAATCGACAAAGTAAATCGATCAGTCGACAAAAAAATCGAGCAATCCAGTGATACAATCGATCAATCGACACAATGTATCGATTGATCGATATTGCCACAACTTGTATTCAATCATAATATAAACTATATATATATATATATATATCTAATCATACTATATATATATATATATATTTATAGTATGACATATTTATATAAAATACAAATATATATATATATATCTAATCATACTATATATATATATATATTTATAGTATGACATATTTATATAAAATACAAATATATATATATATATATATATATATATATATCTAGTCTGACATACTATATATCACCACAACTAGCTATATATATACATAATACATATAAGTCTAATCATAATATAAAAATATATATATCTATAGTATGACATATATATACAATTGCAATACATACATAATACATATATATCTAATCATACTATAGTATGACATATATAAACAATTTCAATACATACATAATACATATATATCTAATCTAAATTAAAAAATATATATATCTATAGTATGACATATATATACAATTGCAATACATACATAATACATATATATCTAATCATACTATAGTATGACATATATAAACAATTGCAATACATACATAATACATATATATCTAAACATAATATAAAAATATATATCTAGGGCATTTTTGATTTTGCATTTGACATTGGAGAAGGTTTGGTTGATACAGCTGCTAAGGTAGTTTGGGAGTTTGATTTTTCAAGTTTGATTTGTAGTAGTACATTGGAGAAATAGTAATCATCAATATCATTCCCATCATTTGATTTGTGATACATTGTGATACTATGCACCAAATGACTAAAGTACCCTTCATTTAAAAATTTGGATGGTATGTGGGACCTACAAAAATTCACTATTCAGGGATAAAATAGTATTTTCATAACCAATATACATCAATATCCAACTTCCCATCCCCAATCTCACCCCCATGGGTGAGATTCCAAGATCTGGTAATATCATGTAATGCCACGGGCCGGGAGGAGTTGAGGGAGGCCCGCACAATCCAGTCTTCCAAATCAAACGAATATTGAAGGTGATTGGGAAGTGATAATACGTTGTATTATTTGAAATCAAAAATGCCCCTATAGTATGACATATATATACAATTACAATACATACATAATAGATATATATCTAATCATACTATAGTATGACATATATAAACAATTTCAATACATACATAATACATATATATCTAATCATAATATAAAAATATATATATCTATAGTATGACATATATATACAATTTCAATACATACATAATATATATATATCTAATCATACTATAGTATGACATATATAAACAATTGCAATACATACATAATACATGTATATCTAAACATAATATAAAAATATATATCTATAGTATGACATATATATACAATTGCAATACATACATAATAGATATATATATAATCATACTATAAATATATATATATAGTATGACATATATATACAATTGCAATACATACATAATACATATATATCGATTACTCGATTACTGTTTTGTTCAATATTCTTGTAGTGATCGCTTGATCGATTAATAATATCGATCGATCGATTGTTCCATAATATTCATCTTATTGTGATCTCTTATTCGATTACACTGATCGATTGATCAATTATGTGTTTGTTAATATTCGTCTTATAATGATCGGTTGATCGATTTTTTTGATCGATGGATCGATTAATTGTTTGTTCAAATACTGGTCTTGCTGTGATCGGTTGATCGATTATAGTCATCGCTTGATCGATTACTAGCATCGATAGATCGATTATAAAGATCGATGGATCCATTTTTGCAATATTCTAAATCTTGTTGTGATCGCTTGATCGATTACAAAGATCGATTGTTCGATTTTTGTTGTTGGATAACATTTTCAAGTTTTGCTGTGATCGGTTGATCGATTAGAGTGATCGCTTGATCGATTATTAGAATCGATTGATCGATTATTAAGATCGATGGATCGATTTTTCCAATATTCTAAATCTTGTTGTTATCGGTTGATCGATTATCAAGTTCGCTTGATCGATTATTATGATTCAATATTTACACATCTCTTGCTCAATTATATGATCGATCAAAAAATAAGAACAATTTACACATCTCAAAAAATAATAACAATTTACACAGCTTAACAATTTACAAAATTTACAAGAAGCAATTTTACAGTGTTCAAGTAGGGACAAGTGGATCCATTTTTCCAAAGAACATTTCAGCAGCTAACCGCTTCCGGAACTCGATGATGTTATCGTCGCTCAACTTGTCCATCGCGGTGCCGGTCGAGTGAAATTCGATGAATTTTAATGAATACATACCACAATCCCTACTGCAAAAAATATGAAGCACATATATGAGAAAAAAAGAAAGAAGAGGAGAGGAAATGGGCTACATTACATAAGATAGAAAATAAATACCTTCGCTTATTAAATAGACATTTGTCGAGATGTAAACTCCATTTTTGCTCAAGCAGCTTGCCCAACGCCCCAAAGTGACCCGTCTCTCTCAAGACCTTGGGGAATAATAAACATGCTGGTGCGAGCAGCTTCTTAAGCTCTGGACCCCGACAAACTTTGTTGTTGCAATCTAGAATATGCACTTCCCCCTTATCCAAAATTCATGCGACGGCAACCCAATGCTGATTCTGTATGTTCATTACTCCATAGACCTTCTTGAATCCCACCCATGGGTCGGCATATTTTGGTTCATTGCCATTTGCATAGTCTAATAATTTTGGGATAATATGTACGAGTTCGATTGCATTATTCAAAGAATCGTTGTCAGTGTACCCACAACTATCAACTTTGGAGGGCTACACTCCAATAAGAAGCCGATCATAAGCATGTTCTAGCATCTGCATAAACTGACAATCGACAAAAGCTATGTCTTGATCATACAATGTTGGATAATTCCTCTGTCTAATCCTCATTAGACATAGAGCTTCATCGATATGCTGCAAAAATAAAAAAATATGTCAGGAATTTAATAAGGAAATTACTATCGATCAATCGACAAACAAAAATCGATTAATCGATAAATGTATCGATCAATCGATAAAAACATCGATCAATCGATGAACGTATCGATCAATCAATGAAAAAACATCGATCAATCAATGATAACGTCGATTAATGTATGAAAACATCGATTAATCGACGGATTAAAACAATCAATCGATAAGTGTATCGATCAATCGAGTAAATATATCGATCAATCGATGATAACATCGATCAATCGATAAATATATATCGATCGATCGAATGAATACATCGATCAATCGACAATAAACATCGATCCATCGATATACCTATCGAACAATCGACACTTATAATTGATCAATCGATAATTGTAATTTTATTGAACAAAAACTGTAACTTACCTCTGATTCGAGCCACAGGCCTTCACCCAAAAGCGTGTGGAAAAATGGCTTGCCCAAAGGCCCCATTTTACCATAAACCGTTTTGCCTTCTGGGCCTAATTCATACCACTGTAAGAAGTCAGAAAACTTTTTTGAATCAAGTGGCGTAAACAAATCAGGCTTGGATGGTTGGGCAGCCACTTTCGATTTCTTCCCTTTCCCACCCTCTTGAGTGAACGGAGACTTCGCGTATTTGCTTTTCTTCTTCGTTCTCTCCGGTTTCTTGTCCACCAATGCATACAGCAATTCAATCCTTTTTTCTGTCTTCTCCATTCGTTCAGTTAGAAAATTTTTCAACCCGAGAATTCCATCATTAATGCTTTTCATTTTTTCCATAATTTCAATCGAAGATGGATACGAACCGGCATCCTTGGGTTGGGCAGAAGTGACTTGCTCCTTGATGCACTTCAGTTGTTCAATGATTTCATCATGATGCGCACACGATGAAGATGGAGACGCCCTCACTTCCTTGGGTTGAGCTGAAGTGACTTGCTCATTGATGCATTTCAATTGTAGCATTATTTCATCGTGATGCGCACACGATGAAGATGGAGACGCCCTCACTTCCTTGGGTTGAGCTGAAGTGACTTGCTCGTTGATGCATTTCAATTGTAGCATTATTTCATCGTGATGCGCACACGATGATGGTGGACGAATGTCTACTTCCTCAAGAGACAGGCTTGGTTTGGGGGCAAGAGTTCTATTCAGGCTTGGTTTTGGGGAGGGAGGTGGGGTTCTTGAGACTGTCGCTTCCTCATGATGCTGGAAATGTGGTGCCCCTTCGCATTTAAACTCAATTCAGTCAGCATCATGCTCAGAAGGAGACCTCAACTCTGTAATCCCTTCCAAGTCTCGAGTGAGTTAATCGATTATATCATCAGAAATCTCTTGCAGATCATCAAATAATCCCATGTATGGCTCTCTCAACTCCCTCTTTGTTGGGTGTAGGAAGGGACGCACTACCACCTCTTTGCATTTTAAGATTGCCTCTTCAACCATCTCAAAAGGTAACTTTTCAGATTTTGTGGCATGCCACCTCAAAATTCTTGGAAGTGGCAACAACGGATCATCCTCATCTGGAACCATGGACAACCCGAAGTTCTCAAAAGCAGGGACAGCCTCATAAGCCCAAGCCTAAATGCAAATAAACAAATCGATCAATTAAGAAATATCCAAAAAAATTTCAATCGATAAACCATATCGAACGATCGACGACATACAGTCGATCAATCGATAGTGTATCGTTTGATCGACAAATACAATCGATCACTCGATACGATGTATCGAATCGATCGACGACAACAAAGTCGATCTATCGACAGATTTATCGCTTGATCGACAACTACAATCGATCAATCGACTATATGTATCGATCAATCGATATAAAGATCGATTGATCTACAACATAAATCGATCAATCGACAAAATATATCTATCAATCGATATTTGAATAGAAATATGAGTTTACCTGTAAGGCCCAAGGAAATCCGACAATATTGTAAGACTCTGCTTTTCGGAAGTCTTCTCATTTTTGAACCCATTGGAAATATTTTTTCTTCAATTCTCTTGTCCGGAGAGACTCCATTGTCATCACAAACGACTCCCTTCCCCATGGATAAGAATTGCAAAATTCCAGATTGTTGACAAAGAGAAGAAGGTCTTCGTTCACGTTTTTATGATCGTCCTTTGCCAAAAGGAAAGTATGAACAAACCATACGAGACATATTTTGAACTTGTCTTCTGCCGAAAAACTTCTCTTTTTCATGCATTCATCCAAGTCTGGAATTTTTACTGATTGTTTCTTACCCAGAACCTTCTGCAAGAAATTTTTGCTCTTCTCATCGTTTCTCATCCTGTCCATTTCATTAACGGGAGGGAGCGGACCACAATTCAGACCAGTGATTATGGCGAACTCCGGCATGCCAAAATGAATGGGTTTGTTGTCGATGGCAAACCATAGCTCCCACTTCTTCTTGCATTGAATCTGACGGAGCATAAGGTAATGGCAGAGTTGCCCAGAAAATGACCAGAAATTCGTCATACGTAATAAATGGCCAAAACAGGTTTCAGAGAATCTCGACAACATATTCTCTCCCAAACCCATTAAAACTTCCTCCATTTTCCGAAGCTTAGCAACAGAAGATCTCACAGTCACCCTCACTGGGAAGTATTTGATGTCATCCAATATTGTCGGAGCTGGTAACTATTAAATATGATACACCGCGGACAAGATGGAATGGATAGCTCATCATCAACTGGAACATCCTCTTCTTTATTTTCCTATGTTCAAACAAAACACCAAAAATCGACAGTTAATAGTGCAACCCCTTAAACCCTAAACCCTAAATCGATAAGGACAATCGCTTAATCGACATTAAAATCGGTCAATCGACAATGACAATCGACCACCGGTTTCTTCATGTGCAAATAATGGATTAACGTACCTGTTCTTCTTGTGGAGCATCACCGGTTTCCACGTTAACCACTGGATCGTTCGTCAACGGCTCGTTCATCAACGGCTCGTTCGTCAACGGCTCGTTCACCAGTGGCTCGTTCACTAATGGCTGTTGTGCTTCTTGTGGTACAGCATTGATTTGTTGGTCTTTCTGTACTTCCATTTTTAACAGGTCTTGTAGTTAAAGGGTTAATGTGATTAAATTTTTCAAGGGATTCTTTTGGGAAATCGACAATACAAAGAGGGGAGAATGAAAAAATCAAGGGTTTCACGACGATTTTCTTGAGTTCTCGAATGGATTCCGACTGAGATGAGAAGGAAGAGAAGAGATGAGGAAGGAGGAAGGTGAAGCTTCTCTGAGAAGGAACTAAGAAAGTGTACCGCGCGGGAGTCTATTATGATGATACACTATGTAGTATGATCGATCAATCGATGTAGTATGATCGATCAATCGATATATTATGATCGATAAATCGATATATGATGATCGATTAATCAACATATTGTTATCAATTAATCGACTTTTTTGAATCGATTAAGCGACATTTGTGATCGATTAAGCGACATGTTGGGATCGATTAAGCGACATTTTGTGATTGATTCAGCGACATATTTTGATCGATTAAGCGATTATTTTGATCGATTAAGTAACACTTATAAACGATCGATTGATCGATATCGTATAAATTATAAAATTATTTATTTACACATCGAGCCCCGTCCAATCCTAAACTTTTTAGTTCACTTTATTGACCTTTAAGTTATGCCACATCGGATATTTAACTTTAAAAAAAACAGGAAAAAAAATTGAGGGCTATTAAATTAAAAAAAAAAACTTGAAAGGTCGGATGAACAAATTTTCCGCATTTTCGTGGGTGTAAGTATGGTCAGCTTTCAAGAGGTCACGGACCTTATCAAAACATCCCACGTTGGCAATGTTATCTAAATCATTTTGTCCTTTATAGTTAGCTAAGCCAATCCAGATTAACAAACTTAAATTTTGTTGAATAATTAAGCATAAGACTGGGACATGGGATTGGAGTTGGCAAATTGGAATGCAAATCCTAAATTAGTCAACTGAGGCACCTGCTACATAGGATATATACTCAATTGAGTCGTAGACTATTAGATACTACCTAATAATATTAATATTTTATTTTATTACATTACCGAACTCTCATTCTAATGGCTCACAATTCAATTTGATATACACTAGGCACACGCATTGCCATGATGCACACTAGAGCAGAGAAAATTCTTGTGCGCATTGAGCCTTGGGCTCACATATGCTCCAAATGGCCAAATTACGACACATATTTAATATGTTTGGAAAAATATATTTACATAAGAAATATGGTACAATTTTGATAGTTTAGTTCACATGTAAATCCAATTATCCAATGCACGCAAGAATTTTCTAGACTGGAAATTCCTTTTACCTAGAGTTGTTATACAAGAAACTTTAGATGCCATAAACCAACTTGATCAAAGTACAAAGATACTAACATGGTTTAAGACTGGAGCATACTGGAGCTTGATCTCAAAGATGGTACATAAGAGTATTATTGCTTATCTTGTAATGAAAACAATTAATTTGCACGGTGAGGAACGCGAACTTCTATTGGCCGATCTCTTGCAAGAGTTTTTGAATTGCTTCACTTGTGAGAGGAATGTATAAGCAATCTTCACCATCTGAATTTCTTCTGGTCTTGACCAACTCATGGTCTTTAAATTCTGTCAGATGAGCATTTAGGGTAATCTGGCTACTCACTATAAAGCGTTCTCGACAAATCGTGTAGAGGCTGTTAAATGGCATCCCTGTACAAAAGCAAAACTATTGATTTCTGGTGCCAAGTATAAATAGAATTAGAAACTGAGATGTAGATGTAGTCACTTGCCTTCTTCATCAGGATGGGCTAACTGATGATCTGCAAGAACTTTAAAAGCATTTTGAGCATTTGGTGTCAGGCTCTGTAAAACTATTGAAGCTGTCTTCACACTTTGTCCGCTGCCACTATGAGTGAGAATAAGAGGAAAGAACATTCCTTCAACCTTGTAGGGTGCATAGGTAGGAACATGGTACCAGTACCAATTGAACTGAGTGTGGACCATCTTCTTGTCCCATACTGGCACAAGAAACGTAATAGTTTCAATGCAGAGTTATACAAAGTATATACATTTAAGAACATAGTTTGAAGCACACAACCAGGCAACATGAAAAGCAAAAGCTTTCAGAATATACGCACAAAGAGGTGCGTTCACATGATCAATGGAAGCCACCATGCGTATATGAGAACAAGCTGCGAGCCTCGCAAGATGTTGTTGGGTCTCAGAATCACGCAAACCAGGACCATCGATATTGTTAACTAAGACGCAAACGGAACATTCATCATCCTCCATATGTGGCCCATCCAGAAATGAAATAAGATCATCCATAGATTGGGTATGAAACGGTTGCCGGTTTTTAAATTGATTTCCCAGTGTACATTTCTGTTGCATTTTCAATTGATCCCACAGGAGTTCAGCTAACGTAACTGCAACCTACAAATTTCACAAGCCTGATCTGTTTAGCATCATAAAGATACTTGCTGAATTTTCCTTCTTAGCCTAGTTGCCTTCTTATTCATACAAAGGACATTAGTATGAGGATAAACAAGAAGCAGAATATACCCTCTTTTGGGTTGTTAATATGAATATAGTCACAGTAATACAACTGAGAAGCCATACTTCCAGGAGACAGTGATAAAAAAGTAATGGTAGCATGTGTGCAGGGACTCAATATGTTCTGCAACTCTAGATTAGGCCAGATTATTCTCTACTGCTTGCCTATCTACTTAACTCTTGTGGATGCACTAAGTCGAAAGGGAAAATTGGCATCTGCCTTTTTTTTGTTACAAGAGATAGCAGCCATGAACCAACGTAGAACATCCTGGTCTCATGTCAGACAGCATAACCCAAAACTGTTATAGCAACAAGGATTGTACGAATTCCGAGTAACTCCAAAAAGAACTTCGGCATCACTGCATCAAATTTTAATTGAAATTACTGAATTTGATGCTTATAAAAAGTTCAGTTTCTAACCTTACCAACTCATGGATTGGAACATAATACTGTAAGATCTCTGTGGCTGGAACCAACAGAGACATTGTCCTACCATCCCTTTTCAAATCCATCCTGCGTGACCAAACTAAGCAACAATAGATAGCACCATAACTCCTTATTTGCCCATCACTAATATTTTCAGTAAACCAGTAGAAACCGTGCATGTTTGTTGAGATTTTGACTCAATTCTTCTCCACCACAAATGCATGTTAATTAGTACCAAAACCTGATAATTATTTCTCTTTTCTCTATCTACGGAGTAGTTGGTCAACAAAATGACACGATCCATCATGTAAAAAGGGATGCCAAAAATGAACGACTTGATTACTCAAGTACGGTGATGTAACAGATGAATCAAAACCTTCACACAACACAAAGCAGCAGACCGTTGGAAGGAAAGGGTATAAATTTACGATGGGATGGTTCACACCTGTTTAAGATTAATCGATTGAAGATATCCATTGATCACAACAACAGAATAATCAGTCAAAGCCGTAGAAGCAAAGTCTTCAATCAATGCCTTCTTCGAGCCAAAACCATACATCAATAGCCCATAACCGCACCTTTTTCACAAAGGAATTCAACACCCTGAAATTAGTCCGTAAAAGAAAAATACCCTTGACCCAAAATGCCAAATTTGATATAAAACAACAAGAAAGGAAAAAAAAAAAAAGAAAGGAAAGTTACCTTAACACAAATGCCCATTCTGAGTATGAATTTTTGTAGCTGTTCACCAAATTCTTGATTTCTTTATCGTGCTTCGGTTGAATATTAGCATATGCTTCTCTTAGTTCCTGCAAAAATCAGAGTAAAGTCTCATATTTTTCCCTAATTTAATCAAAAAATTACAACACAATACTAAAGGCCCACCAACAAATTACCTGTTCGTCGACAAGATTGATTTCGGAAAGTTTGCGCGCAGATTTCTTGGCAGAACCGCGCAATTCTTTCGCTAAAAAGTAGTTTCTGGAGAACCCAAATTCCTCTTCTTCGACGTCGTTTGACTCCATTCCTTATTGTGAAGAGACGAACAGAAGCCAGTTGAGTAGAGAACAAGCTGTGTAACGGCGAAAGCAAATATCTGCCCTAATGATTTTCCCGCGTTTTTTCATATTTGTACCTTGTTTTTTTTTTCTCGATGCCCATTCGATAAATAAAAAAACAAAATAAAAAAAAAGTAAAAGAAAAGAGTCCATTTGAATGATCTTATTAGTTTTTTTTTTTTCAAAAGATAAGGCAGAAACATTCATTCCTTTTCTTTTTTTTTTTTTTTGAAAAAAACACCTAAAAGTATATTTTAAAATATTTGTAATTACTGATTCTCTTAAAAAAATATGATTGGATAAATATTTTTTTAAAAATATATATATATTTCCAAACGAACTTCAAAATTAGTATTTATATAGGCACCGTTACACACCTTAGTCCAATATCCATAGACCATGTTTGTTTTGGAAGTTTGCTGCTCATGAGCAACAAGTCAAATTTGCTGTTTATGTTCTCTTATAAGAAATTTTATAAGTTTCATTTGACATTAAATTATTTATCGTAAAATTTCACAGAATTCTAAGTTAATGAATATGTATTCTATTTTAAGAAAACTAAAATATTTGTCGTCAAAAATTCAAATTATGACATTGTACGTAGATGAATGTGCCTGCATATTAACATCGAAAAACTTAATTATAATTTAGTTTTGAGTTCGCATGACTAGATATCCACAAAAATTGACGTTTTTGCCCTTTTTTTTTTTTTTTTTTTGGGAGCACATTGTAGATTACTAGATTTTACTTTGGATTTGATTGGGGAAGATTGATTTACTACATGGGCCAACCCAGATAAATCCTTCGGAACTCCATAGCCCAACCCGATAACTGATAGACCACATAAAGATATGGCCCATGGGCTATTCAATTTCTTTTTTTTTTTTTGGAAATAAAAACTAGTACTATCATCATTAATTATTAAAAGTGTCAATCAATATAGTCAAGTACATAAAAGTAGGATAATAATTTCAATATATGAGATCTGACATAATATCAAACTACCTATCAATTACGTAAGCGGGGTGATTCGCAGACCATTTTACAAAATATAAAAGCAAGTTGTCCAAATCTTTGCTAATTAAACGATAATCTTCAATAACCAATTCATAGTCTATGTAGAGATATTTTGATGAATCAAGAGCCCGGATGATACTTGAGTCTCTTTGAATAGCCAAGGAAATATGAAACCATATGTAGGCCCTCTAAACATTGTTCAAAATATAACCATTTTCGATATCAATATTTAAATATATATGAATGCACATCTCTTTCGACTTGTTCAGAAGATGTACCTTCATTTCTCATAAAGCAAGTGAAACAAATCTAAAAACTAAAATAAAAACTTGTTAGTAAAACAAGAGAAAATCAAACTTGTAAATTGACAAGACAAAAACTACAATTATAAAACCCTCTAAATTACCAAACAATTAAAAATAAATTCCTAGCAGAGATAATCAAACAACGTGCGGTATAAATCGCTTGTCGTAGATTCTCTTCGGAGGGATAATTTTTAGAGAAAGATAAATTTTAGAGAGAAGTTTGTTAGGGGGAAGTTTTTTTAAAAGCAATTTTTAATAAAATATCATCATAACTTTAAAACAACATTGTTAACTTAAATGATAAAACTAACTATTTATAAACTAATATTTGTAAGTTTCCATTAATATAATATAATCATTTTAATTTATACAAATATAATTCTTTTATATTTTATATATTGATCACACAAATGATGTACACGTAGTTTTTGTTGATACGGATACAAACCCTCATACAAGCACAATGCCAAAATTCGAATATCTAATAATGAACTTCCCTCACTTAAAGATGAATACATATCCCTCATACTAAAGCGCCTCCTTAAATTAGATTTTGAGGCAATGGCTTTTGAGTTATCGAAAAGTAAAAATTTGCTTTTTCAAGTGGTAACCAATTAACCACTGGCACCTAATAGCACAAAGTATGCATAACGCAAGGTAGAGACATCCTCTAACTCTATTTTTTTTTTCTTAATTTCAATTACAATATATATATATATATGTATATATAAACATCAATTTTTCATATTAATTATTTTTAATATGTTTAATTATGAACTTCTCAAAATATGCCCATTAATATTTTATCTATTCTTTTTTCTACTTTATTGGCTCTCCACGTGTTTTTTATTCTTTTTCTCCTTTTCTATTCTCACATTTCTTTATCCCTCATATTCACTTTTCAATTATTTTCTTCCAAATTTATATATATTTTTTATTTTTTAATTAAATTAATAATTTTATTTTAAATTTATTTTTATCATAAATTTAATATACATATTATGAAATTAAAAAAAAACACAAATAATAAAAATGATTTAGGGAAATATATATTGTAGAAAATTTAATAAAATTTAATTTTATGGTATTGATATATTAACTATTTATTTGCGAACACGCATTCCGTGTGTATATTAAATTAATTATAATTACTTCCCCATAATAATGATTGTTGTTAACCAAACAAATAATAAGTAACAAGGCAGCAATATAATACAATAATGGGGATTCAAATACCAATGCCATACTTGTTCGCTTCTGCAGTCCTGGTATATTATTGCTCGATTAAGCTCAGAACTACCCAGAAAGACAAAGGGTCCACTAATATCGATCGATCCCATTTTGATCTATTTAAAGCAAAGCAAAAAAAAAAAAAAAAACCAGAAAACATTCCCCAGAATTTGCGCTGTTTTTTCTTCAAGAAAACCGGATAGGATTATATATACAGTGAGATATATATAGAGAGAGAGAGTTAAAATGAGGTGGAGGAGAATTTGAAGTAGAAGGCAGGGAGTGGGTATGGCGAGAGGAGAGTGGGGGCATAACGGGGTGAGATGTTCATACAAGAGGACGACCCTCATTGTTTGTTCCATCAACATCGTTGTTGCTCTCTATGTGCTCCACTCTCTTTACGCATCTGTTTACATGTACCCAATCAGTGATTCTCAGACCAGTAAGATCTTGTTGAAATTATTTTGATTTTTATGGGATTTCTGAGATTGCCCTTTTGTTAATTTTGGATTTTATTCAAAACCCATTTGTTAACTTTGTTGGTTTTGGGAGTGTGGTTGAAGAATTGGTTGGTTTTCTGGAAAATCCGGGTCTTGGTTGGGCACCCACGCCTTAATATTTCAATTGTAATGAAAATCTTGGTGTTCGCTTCTGTTTATTCATTTTACGAGTGTATAGCCCAACACTGTTTTTGGTGAATTAACGCTTGAATTTCTGATTTATATGTGACATTGAGAGCCATTATATTTTGAATTCTTTTTAAGAAACCTAGCTGGCCATATTGCTTGTTTAGAGTCATTAAATTTTGAATTCCTTTTATGAGACTTCTTTGGCTGACGTTTGCATTACCTTGCCAAAAATGGTGTTCTAGCTAATCTGTGCTTTGCTCTTACAGCATTTAAGTACAGTGCAAGTCAGATTAGGAGAATAGAAGAGTTCAACCAAATACGAAAAGCATCACAACCAACAGAACTTATTAAACTGGTTAGATCCATTTTCAGTTTTAGGAAGTAATTTCTCATTATTTTGTTATTCACATGTTCTAGATTCCAACGAGTGGATTTTCCATCTGTGTTGTTATTATTTGATGGCGGATTTCTTGTTTGTGGTTGAAGGTGACACAGTTAAAGAAAAAATTAGGAAGTGAAGAAAGAGCGGTGAAATTGTCGCCGCATGTGAAACAGAAGTTGATGAATGAGATTCAAGGTAGGTTAAGAAGCTTGGATGCTGCTGCCAATGCAACAGAGCAACAAGGTGGGTTCATCTCTGATTTTGATATATACATTTGGTTAACATGCTTCTTCACTTCTTTTATGTGTGCTACTAAGTTTTGAATCTGCATGTGACAATCTGGAGAGGTTGAAAGTCTTTCTGAAGCTTTAGTACTATATTACAAGTGTACAAACTATAATATGTTTTTTAACAATATTAGATCTGAGCCTTGAGGATGGGTAATCTAAGTGTTTCTTGAGTAGGAAGGAATAGGAGAGGGATGGATTTGGTAGGGTTGGAGATCCTTCAACTTTTTTGGTAGGTAGCAAAGGTGAAGGGGGAAGAGGGGGGGGGGGGGGGGGGGGGGACGGGGGCGGGGGGGCGTGGATGAATCATCTCTGCCAAACATATTGTTAAATTCCACTCAACTTCAGAGGAATGGAATAAAATCCTCCCATCTCCATGCTACTTAACAGCTTAGAGGGTTATGACCCACTCAGTAAAGCATTTGAATTCTTTACAACTTTTGTTTCCTTATTCTTCGTGATATTAAACACACCTTAAATGCTTGCATGGTTTTAGAGTTGCGTCAGTAGCAAGCTTTAGATTTGTATAGATGAAACATGAATTTTGACAAAATACAATTCCTTGTAATATAGTGCATTTAAATGTTTCAAAATGTTAGAATATTTCGTACTATTGTCTTTCCTTTTTTTTTTTATTTGTTTATTTTAGTTAATACTCATGATTTATCTTATATGTTTTTTGGTCTAACCCTATTCCTATATGGAAATAAATAGGGTAGGTTCTTCAATATATGAAGGGAAGATACCATCGTTTCTAACATCATTTAGAGCAGGTCTTCTAACAGCCCAGTTGTAACCGCTCAGCCCTCGTGCTGCCATCTTCCTTATATTTTCTAAGCTGTCACTTACGTTTTTTCTTCTTTCTGTTACAATTTTGCTTGATTCTGTCCTGTGATTTCTGTCTTTTCATAACTGTGATTTCTCGTGTCACGACTATAGATTGTGATTTTCTATCTAGTTGTCACGGCTATGCTGTTATTACTGCTTGATTGTGTTACAATCACACCGATATATTGATCATATCACTATTAGATCATGATTTTTTGTCTGATTTCATGCTGATGCCATGATTTTATTATCTAAGTATAGCATTAGATATACTATGATTTTTGTCTACCACAATAACAATTAGATTGTGATTTCTGTCTATTCTGTCACCATTAAATTGTGACTTCTGTGTACTTCTGTCATGATTACTGTCTAATTCTGTCACAATCATATCACGAGTTTCTGGCTATCTTGGCTGCGCCATTACTTCTGTATGATCCCATTATGTCGCATGTCTTTGCTGTGATCTTTGTTTGCTTCTGTCACGACTTGTTCTTGGTTTTCTGTCTAGTTGCCCTGGCCATTCCAAGAATTCTATGAAATTCTCTCATGGCTTTACTTTGATCTTTGGTGGCATATGTCACGATTTAGTGAAATCTCATTATGACTTTATTGATCTACTTGATTCTGTCACGTGCACTGTTGTCTATGTTGCAATTCAGCTCATGCCAAAATTGATGCCATTGTGTTAGTTCTCTAGTGATCGAGTCTTCAAGGATGGTTAATATTTTATTGTGTTGGGAATTAGGAATGTCTTCTGTTTTTGTGTGTGTGTATGTTTTTATGTAACAAGCTGGCCTCTAAACTATTTAACTTTTTTTTTTTCTTTTTCTTATCTTTTCTCTCTCCACTATTCAACCTAATTCTAAATTTTCTCTTTCCTATTTATTTTTTAATTATATAATTAAGTCTTTTTTTTTTATTTTTTTATAATTATTGTGATAAAAATATATATTATGTATAATCAATTTTTTAAATATATAATTAAATTTTATTTTATTTTACTCATGCATCGAGTTTGCACCTATCACTTGTCTACATTCTTCAATCCATTAATGCAACATACCATTTTCAGAACATGATAAGAAAGAAATGGCATCTTCAAAACTGAGTTTGTACAAAGAAATCTACCAAAGTGTCTGTAGACGTAGGATTGTATCTGATGCTATAAAGCGTCACAAGAAGAAATGGCATCTTCAAAACTGAGTTTTGAACTTGCTATTAGGATTTTTATCTTTCTCTTCACAAAAGAACTTGAAATTGAACGTGATGGAAACTTTTTTCAGGTTAGTTAATGCTTTCCCTCTTTCTTCATTCATCTTTAATTATTATTGATCTTCATATGGATCCCTTATTTTGTGAACAACACCTTAGCAGTGTAGTTATAGTTGCACATATCATCATTAGAAAGAAATATGGGGCAAAAAAATGAGTAGATGGAGAATGTCTTTGGTGCATTAACGTCCCTACCTTTCTATTAATTTTCACCTGTACTCTATATACATTATTTGGCATCTAAGAAAGCATTCAAATGGATATGTGATATACTTTTCCTTCTACAAATCAACAAAGTAAGCTTCAGAATGGAATTTTTGAATCTTGTATGGATATATATGTATTGTGTTTGTACAAATCAAGGAAATAAGCTTCTAAGTGGGTTGAATCTTAGTTTCCCTTCCCTTTTTTCATTTGTTTTGTTCCTTATTTTCGTTTTTTTGGCAAAGTCACTTGTGTCCTTTCACTAGATGAAGTTTGATCCCAGAGAAAAAAGACAATAAAGGGGCTAGGACAAGCCAAAAAATCCCACCGTTATTTGAGGAGGTTTTTGGAATATCTGTTATAATATTTTACCTTATCTGATTTTAGCTGCTTTCACTATAGAGGTCTCTTGTATTCTTTTTCACCTTAGTCTCTATATGTATGAGATAGGGGTCATTCAATAAATAATATACACATAATTTTGCACTTCCATAGGTAATTGGCGACAATCTGGGATATCAAATAGTTGAAATAACATGTAAAGCAATTGAGGAAAGACCTAGTTCTTTGTACTGAAGGAAGTTGATTAGCATAGTATGACCAGCTGCTTCTTTTAGCTTACATGTGAGTTTACAGCTAACTGTTTTTAAAGAATGAAAACTATTTTCCTCACTGATATTTTCGAAAAACAAAAATCACATGACTGTTTGAAGTGAACTTTTGAGAATACGACAATTCTTTGGGCAAGGTAACTTCTTTGCAGTACTACGACATAAAGTATTTCTAAACAGTCACTTATGAGAGTGTCCCGTATTATGTTATAGAGAGTTTGTGTATATGTTGGTGGTGGTGGTGGTTTGTAGTTGGCTTTGGTGACATACTGACTTGTCTTCGCTACAACCTTGGTTGACTCCTTATCGTTATTTAACAGTTTGGTTGGACCAAGTCTAAGAGAGTGTTTGGCTAAACTTATTTTAAAGAACTTATAAGCTTGTAGAGCTTATAATATGTTTTTGGAGCTTAAAAGTAGTAATTCTGTTTGGTAAAAATGAGAGCTTATAAGTTTTTTTAAATGTAATGATGATAAAAAAAAAAGTAAAATTAATTTCCTGTAAATAAGTATTTTTGAGATAGTAGAAATGTAATTTTGGAAAAAAAAATATTTATACTATTTTATATTTTAGCATTAGACAGTTCATAAGCTGTTTAAAAAAAAGTTGGGGGAATCTTACCTTTTTTTTGGTTCTTATAAGCTCCTAACAGCTTATTTTTGGAGCTTATAAGCTCCTTTGCTAAAAAAAATTACCAAACACTTTTAGGAGCTTACAAGCTCAGCCAAACACACACTAAGCTTAAAACAGTCAAGTATAAAGGAGTTAATGCACTGTACTTTGTTTTTTAGGTACCAGTAACATTTTAAGATGTTACAATTAAACACTAAGTTTGAGACACTCACTTAAAGGATTTGATATTACAATCAATCAAATAGCACTATTCTTTGTTTCATATGTAATCGTGTTCTTTTGAAATGCAAATACTGAACTGTTGGTAGAATATAAATATGCATGGACAAGCTGTTGAATGTTCAATCAATTGACAAAGTGACTTGATATCCAATTTCCTTGCATATTCAACTTTTCATCTCTCTTCTAATGTATTGCTTTATTTTCTGAACTCCATTTACGCTTTTCACTTATACCTGATGACTAGTGTGCTCTTTTAATCTGCTGTTGTAGAAAGAATGAAATAACCAACCATGAATCCCACACCAATTACCAATAAAATGAAATGAAAGGAAGAAATAGAAAAATGAAAATCAAAATAATCCAATATACGTTCATTAAAAGACACTTCAAGAAGTATTCAAATTTCCACTGGAATTTAAGAATAGTACACCAGGAGGTGGCTTTGGATTAGTGGATAAACTGGAATATTGACACAAACAATTGAAACGATTGCATTAAGGCTTGAAGGAAGGTTGAATGATATAAAAGAACGTTGTAAATGGTCATCTATGTGACTTGGTGGACTAATGAACCAAATGAGTTATCCATTCTTCACAACTCAATATCGCATTGTTAAACTCCAGATAGTGGGAAGGTTGTGTATAAGAGAGCGTGTTTCCGGAAGATTGTTATATGTTGGGAGGTGTATTCCAATCAGTATCATGATGGTGATGTTTGGACACCAACTTTTCTCAAGCCCCTTTGTAGAATATACAATCAGAGTTCCTAGATCTAAGTGGAACTGTAATCTCACGTGTTCATCTGTATCTTTAAGATGTGATTTCATATATGTCATTCCACTGTCTTATCCATTTTTCATGCTCTCTCTGTTTAACAGCGGCAGTTGAATCCTGGCGCAAAAAGAAATTAAAAGAAGCTAAGAAACTTATTCGTGGCAAAACCTTAAATTCAACAATTTTTCCCGAGGAAGCTGGTATGATCAGTCTTCAGCATAAAAAAACTAGTCACTTATCATACAGTTGATATAAACATGAGTTCCGCGTGATCTGTCTGCAGGTGCTGTTGCAAGAGTTTTGAGTTCTGATTGGACTGAGTTCTCTGAAGAAATTGGACTCTGGATACCGGTTCAAATCATTAACAAGGAACATGATGACAAACCTGAGGGTGAAGCGGAATTTGGTAACGACTTGTCATTTCTTTCTTATGGTTAAGATTTGTTACTATTTTCAAAACTCAATTCACTCTGTCCTTGCTGGATCTAAATTTACTGGTAAAGCAAGAGCTTCCTTTTCCTTTATGGTTTGGTTAAATTGAAAAAGGATAGTTGTCAAAGGAACTTGTTTCGCTTGGAATAATATTGTAGAGATTTTCTTTTCATTGAGATTCGTTTCCATTTTCCAGATGAAGATATCTTACCAGGCAAAAAGCTACCTCCCGAGTGCCATGGTGAACTTCACACTGATTACGACGGTGCTGCTGTCAGATGGGGCCTTACGCACCATAAAGAGTCTGCTTATGATTGTTGCATGGCATGTCTGGACCAAGCTAAGCATGCCAAACCTGATGCAAAGAAATGCAATATATGGGTTTATTGCCCATCTGAGACTGGATGCTACTCTCCAGATATTTATGAACATAAAAATGGGGAGTGCTGGCTAAAATATGTAAGTGTTTGCACCTGTTACAATGAAATTAATCTCCCTTTGTGCATATTCTGTGTTAGTTATAGAAACCCGCCTTGTCTACTAAACCTCCCTGTGGTATGAAAAATTACAAATGTTTTGTTCTGTCTTATAGATACACCCCAAACTGCAGATGGGATTTTGATTACAAGACCACATATTTGGGAGTGTGTGATTTTCATACCACTGGGGTTTTGTGATAACGGACCAAACTGCATTGGTTTTTTTCTTTTTATTCTTTTTTTTTTTGGGTAATAATTAACCCTAGAAAAATAGTCTTCCAAACTAAAGCAGTTTCTTGATTTCATTGTTGTCTGCAGTCAGAGAAACCGAAATTGAATTTTAAGGACAGGTATTCTGAAGCATATAGAGATGCACACCCAAAGGCTCCAGTTATCGTTCCATGGGTATCTGGTTTTGTCAGCGTGTGAGTTTGTTTCACTAACAAAATGGGTCGTAAGGTAAGACAGAGTAACCGGGGTTGTCTCCTTTTGTCTGCAGAGGTTATGAAATGTCGGTTTCTTTTATTGTATCACATTATAGTTAGCATGGTGCTGATGGCTTTAAATTGGGAAGCCCCGGTACCCTTGTGATGGTTGAGAAAAAAAAAAAAAAAAGGTTGAGACAACAGGTTTTTGTTAACGGATGTACTATGAGAAATTTGTTTTGTTATGATTGACAAAAGGAAGTTTGAAACTTTAAACTAGTCACACGTTGTACATGAACATTTTGTTTTGGTGACACTTACTTGTTTCTCCCAAGTTCAGCCGAGGTAATCCATTGCTTGAGTGTGTGTGTGTGTGTGTGTGTGTGTAGGAGTGAGTTTAAATCTAACTCGGTGAATCACATATAAGAACTTCAAGTGGCTCGAATAAGCTTTGCCAAACCCGTATAATTAGTAAAAAGGAAATAAGGGCTAATTAAAAAAAAAAAATTACTCTAAGGTTTGGTGAAATTACAAAAAAATCCTCTAACTATTGAAAATTACAAATACCCTCCCGGATTTTTGCATAAACTAACAAAAAATTCCTTGTGTTAGGGTTCTGTCAAAAAAATTATTTAATTTTTCTAATATACCTTCGTTCAATATTTTATTAATTGTTCGTTAAAATGGTGTATTACAAATACCTTCCTTGAGATTTGTAGAAAATACAAAAAAACCTCTCTTCAAGTATTCAAAATTTATAATATACTCTCTAAGATTTGTTCGTCTAATAAAAAATTCCTTACCATAAGGGCTTGTTAATTTCATGACTGAGAGGGGAAAAAATTATTAGTTTTTTTTTTTTTCCCCTCAAGGCTTTTATGATTGTTGCAATGGTTGAGATCTATAAAAGGATGTCAATGTACATTGACGGTACCACCGGCGAGCAAATCGATGATAAGAGGAAGGATAACCCCTTTGACAAGCTACAAGAAAGCCTGGACATGGTTGTTTTTTATAGATTTGGAATTTTTGAAACAAGACAGTTCAATAGTGTTGTCATCATTGAATTCCGACAAAGTTTGTCAGAAATGTATCAAGACGTGTTGATTACTAGTTAAATAAGGTCAAATGATGTTGACTAGCCATCACTTTGGAGTTGGGGATTCTTACAATGTGTGTTTTACAAATTTCTGACGTGGGGAGACCGTCATCGTCGTCGCCAATGGAAGTGTGATTATAAATTCTAATACCTGAGGGGGATTTTTATGATTTCACCAAACCTCAAGGGGGTTTTAGTAAATAAAATATTAAGGGCAATTTTGAATTTTTCAACCCTTCATTAATTGTTACATGATTTATGCAAATCTCAAAAGGGTAATGGTAATTCTCAACTTCAATAGTTGAGGGTTTTTTTTTTTAATAATTTTGTCAAATCTCAAAGAAGATTTTTATTCACTCAAAAAATGAAAATGATAAGTTAAATTTAAAATCCATTGTAACTCAAAATTGCAAACGAGTTTTGCATAAGTGAAACGGATACACTGAAAATAGTTGCCGCTAAATGTTCCAATCAAAGTACTTAACGATGTGTTTTCTTGATCGATTAAACATATTGAGAGGTAAGATCGAATAAATTCACATTCAATTCTATTTGATTAGCATTTCTTATGTATTAAATCTTGTAACCACAGAGAAAACATAAGATGCTATATTTATTCTTATAGAACCTAAACGTAGTTTAGTGATATTGCCTTCTGATTTCTGAAAATTATAAAGTGTAATGCCCTTGTTCTATAATGAAAAATGAATCTCTTTACATATTTGATTAAAGAATTCAAGTGCATTCATGGATATTTTTTGTGGGCCAATCGTTTTATACACTAATTTCATATAGCACTCAGTGGACAAAGTGTTATATAAATGAGATTTATTTTTAGAGTCTCAATCCCTGATAGTTGATCTTAACGTTACACGCTTTGAATCTAAATATTAAGCGTGAGAAATTATTATATACATGAAAATAACATCTAGAGTACCAACGTCTGACAATTGATCCTAAAATATATCACGTTGTGACGTCGTACTGCCTTGGGGCGTGACCAACAACTCATTGAAAAATTTATTATTATTATTATTTTAAGTTTTCCTTTCACTTCCTGTCATTATTCGAAATTGATTATCCGATGTTGGAATCTACTATTGTTATATTTTTATATTTTTAATGTTAGGAGGATGAGAGTATTGTTGCTTAGAAGTCCAAACCATACAATGATCTAAAACTAGATTATTAAACAATAAGAAATAATTGATGTTTCGGAATTTTTAGGTGGTATTTGTTGTAGGATTTATAATTCTGAATGCAAAATGTATTAATCCTTAACAATAAAAAAAAAAAAATGGTTTTCGAGTTCGAGAGATTTGTATTTATTTACGAATTGAATTTATTTTATATCACATATCAAACGTAAAAACTAAATCTCGGTCACTGTCACTATCCATTAAAAGAAAAGAAATAAAATAAAATATAAATCAAACTAATTTGCCAGCAGTCCATATTTTTGGGGGTATAACTGTCTGATCCGGATTCAAACCCCTAATTCCCCAAATCTGCGGCGGCCTAATTTTCCCAGAGCCCCTTTCGGCAGCGGCCTATTCCCGGAGAAGTCTTTTCTCTTGCCCATCCCCATCAAGGCATGTTCTAACCTAGTCTCTCTCTCTCTCTCTCTCTATATATATGTATATATATATATATATATTCTTGTTTCATGCTCGCAAATTGTAGAAAAGCCGGTAAAAATCTGGAATTCTGCTGCGAACCTTGTTTCTATTTCATTATTTAATTTTTTATTTTTGCACAATTTCTAGTTGGCCATTTGAGAATCGAAGAGGTAATCTGAAGTTTTAAGGTATTTTTGTTTGTTTTCCATTCTTTGATTACTGTTCTCATGTTGCATCAGTGTGCGAAATGCCTAAATCTATCGAAATTTGTCGAACATTCATACAATTTGAATAAATGAAGGACTGTTTCTATTAATCTTGAGGTGATGCATGAGGAATGAAGATGAGATTCCTCGACATTTGTTAGAAAAATGAGTGCCATGGAGACTATAGTTTTCCATTTTTGCTAACTCTTTGATGTCTTAGTTTGGGTGCTTTGGCATATCAAAGATATCATTTTGGTCCACTAGAATTTTATCAAACCATTTCTAGATTTCCTTTTTCTTTGGAGGGATTCTCTCTCTCTCTCTCGTTCTTTTGATGAAAAAAACATTCAATTTTGTAACAGTTGAAAAACTTACACTGGTCTTGACTGTTAATCTGAAGCTGTTTTGGTTTGAGATGAAGCTGTTTTGATTTGAGAAGTTATATGGATAAGTTGAATGTTGTGTTGGACAGAATTCTGGAAGTAGTAGTTCAGATTTGAGAAGGAGGTCCTGAGAGCTTTGGTGGCTTCACATTTTGTTATCCCAAACTTTTATGTAAAGCATCAAAAACCAGTGTTTTCATGCATGCAATGCTGAAGTTCCGACTAATTAAGAGTGTAGGGGTGGTGCGTTCATAGTACCTCTACAAGCAGCCAAAACCTTTTTTGCATGGCCTGATTAATAACTATTCTAAGTAACTTGTATGGATGATCGCCTTTGTCACTTGTATGGATGCGTGATTTTAAAAGCTCAGTCACCACATTCCAAATTTGAGGACTCAGCAAAGAAGTTCAATTTGTGTTCTATTTCTATCATGTTTTGTGGATGAAATATTTAGCATTACTATTTAATAAGGCTAATTCAACCAGCAATAGAGTGTTTGCTTTGTGTCCAGTTTATTTTCATTGTTTTGATATATTGGTTACTCATGGACATAAATTGATTTCAATGTTTGCACTTACTGCAGCAAGTCTCTGGATGCAACACTGATCAGTCATGATACTGAGCAACAATTTAAGCCAGAAAACCCATTATGAGATTATTGGTGCGAAAGAAGACGCTAGCCATGAAGAAATCCGGAAAACTTATCGATCAGCCATTCTCAGTAATCATCCAGATAAAATGCAAAAGACGTCTGAAAAATCTAATCATGATCCTGAATCTGGGAATAGATTCATAGAGTTGCAAAGAGCATGGGAAATCCTGGCTGACCCAAGAACTCGAGCACTTTATGACAATGAACTACGAACATCGAGGCAGGATGCTGTAACTGCCGAAGATATCAGCTTAGAGGATTTGTCTATTGAAGATACTGGAAGTTGCTTTGAACTTTCCTATGACTGCAGATGTGGTGATTGCTTCTCGATTGATTCTTCTGAGTTGACAGAAATAGGTTATTTATTTTCGAGAAATGGGAGTGAAATTTCTTTACAGACCCCCGGATCCTTGCCCACATCCGTCATTCTCCCATGTGGGTCTTGCTCCCTGAAAGTCCGGTTATCGATTGATCCTAATACTCCACTTCACACAGAATTAAGTAGTTGATATTCTCCTCACGTTCATGGCAGATGATTTGATGTTTAATTTATAGTGTAACTTTCTTAAAAGAGATAGGAGAGTTAGTTTTATAGGCAAACATGCTGCATTGATTGTCACATTTTGCGCATAATGCTGTTGTTATATCCTTTCTTGGGTTTTAGTTTTGGGAATTCAATTTAAGGTTAGTCTCTTATAACATTTGATTGTTTAATTGTGAATAGTCCTGTCAATGGGTACCCTACCGTGCCCCTAATCTAAAAAATACTCAATAAACGATACCCTATATTCTATCATATTCTATTTAAATACAGATCTATTGGGTATATATATTGGGTTTACCCAATTTTTAAGATGTGAGTCTAGATCCTATCCATTTTTTTTTTGTGTCATTTTGTGATATTGTGTCCTTGTTTTTTAGTTCACACCAATGTTCTGAAAATCAGATTGGACATAGAACCAACGGCGTTACTAGTTACCGGTTCAATTGGTTTGACTTCATAAATATGTAATAATTATTAAATTAATTTTTTTTATATATAAAAAAAATAAATATATAAAAAAATTAGAGAAAATCAAATAATAATAATAATAATAAAGTCAAACAAGAAATTTGCCTTACTATTTAATAAAAATCCAACTCATCATTCATCCCAAAGCTAATTGTACAGTTAACTAACGCGATCATTTTTTTTTTTTTTTTGGTATTAGTCACCCGATTTCGACTCATTGACCGATTAATCCGGATCGGGTACTGTAGAGGTCCATTATGGAGGCAACCCTTCCAACCTAGTTGCTCCATTCACAACACCAGAATTCGAACTCTGAATGTTGTTTAAGGGATCTAGCGCCTCATCTCACTAGACCAACTGGTAGTTGGTACTAACACGATAATTTAATAAGCAAATTTTGTCGCATCTTACGTCCAAGTCCAAACAAACTAAATGAGATTAAAAGATTTACTGGTATAAAACTGCCAAGAATCTATTTAGTAATAATTTCAAAAAATTGAGGCAGTTTAATTGTGTAATTTGTTATTTTCTTTGAGACTTATAATTAAGGTCACTCATTCGAATCAATAATTTGTTATTTCTTTATAGCACCCAAAGCATCAAATTTTGTTTGTATTAGAATTAGTGTTGTTGTAGGTGATTTAAATTGGGAGAAACACAGATCTAATTACTTAATCCTTTTTCAGCAGCCATTGGAAACTAAAGCAAAAATGAAATAAAAGACAAAGGAAAAAAAAAAAAAAACAAATCTTACCTTAACACAATGGCCAGTGAGCTGCGCGACAATGGACGGGCAGCAGGCGGCTAGGGCTTCTCGTTCATGCCTGTTGCTGCTGCTGCTGGGGAGAAAGGAAATAACTCAGACTGTTAAATGGGTTAATTAGAAAATAAGAAAAAGTTAAAAAAAAAAAAAAAAGGCCTGCCGAACCGGTCCGTGAACCAGGATCGGTTAGACCAATTTTTCATCGGTTTTGACTGATTCTCGGAGGGCTGACACATGACCGGTTTTGGAGGGTCACTTGGGACTGGACCTGGTGCCGATCACCAGTCGGACCGACAGGTCCGGTCCGATTTTGAAAACATTGGTTCACACACACACACACACACACACACACACACACACACTCACACATTGCACACATGCAGTTTCACACACACACACACACACACAATGGTGTATGAAAAATGTGGATGCAGTGTGTGTGTGAAAAATATATATAGTGGGAATATTCATTGGGTATTATTATCCAATGGGTAGAGGCGAGTAAGGTTCTATCCTAACTTATTCATTTGTAGTAGTATGAATTAGGGTATGATATGGATAAATTTTAAAATTTTAGAGTATAAATAGAGAATGGATGAATAGGAGTAGGATAAAATCTTACTCATTGACAAACGTAATTGTGAAGCTGTTTCACTTGGTGGATGCAATGTCCTATGCTAATCAATCATTAAATTTGGTTCCAATCTCTTATAGAAAGCAATTCTGTACCATCCTATTTCATAATAATAATAGTTTAACGTTGTGTCACACATATTAAGAAAAATTTAATAGTATTTCTATTCTCTACTTGATTACTTTGCCCTCATTAAGCGTTAGTGTTAATACTAGAAGTTGTGTAAATGATAATTAATTTAAGGCTAAATTTGGTTGGGTGGGTGGGGGGTGGGGAAGAAGATAGGAAGGAGAAGCATAGAAAATCAAATAGTTTGTGGGGGTGTAAACAAGCAACATTTCTAAATATTTTGTTTATTATAATCGGGGATCTCTAAAACAAATTTAAAGAGAGGAATAAATTAGTAGTTACAGAATTATATTAGTAAAGATATTTCCTTTAAAAGTTCTCTATAAAAACAAAAGGAATAAAAGTACTATATATTTTTCAAAATAAAAGCGTAAATAAAATACTTGCATGAGAATCAAAATGATTGGATTCTATGTTTTTATAATTAATCCTTTTCCCCTTTTGCTTAATGAAAAATTGAAAATCCAAGATCGGAAAACAAATAGATTACTTATAGAAGAGGAAAAATTAAAGTTTGCTTGATAGTTAGTGCCAATCAATAAATGATTGTATTGATGAGATTATGACCCTATTTATTGTTTCGGTATAATGATTAGTCATTGTTCAAATATCACGTCAATAGATAACTTAAAGGCAAACTATTGAACTCGTGCATTTAGTGCTCCAAAGCAATTATTAAAATACCGACCATTATTGTGATAGAATAATGGCAAGGCCAAACCATAGCCAAAAGAAAAAGAAAAACGACAGGAAATGGGTAATAATATAAAAGAGAGGATAATTTAATCAAATTCTTGGGAACCATTACAAGACAGTTTGAAACTCTCACACGATTTTCAATTCTCAGTGTACTCCGAGCAATTTACACGGTCATTCTCAAAGGTTAAGACTTGGGCTTCAATTTCCTTTCGTCTAAGGTATAAAGACTCTTGGGTTTCTACTTGTTTCATTTTCTTGTTCTTCATTTGAGTTTATCTGGGAATTTTGTGATTTTTTTTCCCATTCTTGCTGGTGGGATTTGAGAGTTGGTTGTCGTTAGGTAATGGAAGATATGGTTGAGCTGTATCTGATTATTGGGTTATTCAATCATTGCATTTTGTGAAAATTTTAAACTTTGGGTATTATTAATGGTGTTTTGCTTGTGTATCAGAGATTCACATCCTGTTAGACTTGCTGGTGTTTTAAAGACTTGGTATTTTTCTTGAGTTGTTGGGCTGAAGGGTGTCGGCCATTGTCATTAAGTTTAGTTCCTATATGAGTCAACTATTGGATAGCAGTTATGGAGATTGGTTGTGTTTTGAGATAGATTGTTCATTTGCCTTGATATATGTGGGTGCTTTTGTTTGAAAATCAGCACTTGTTCCGGGGGTTTGTTAAAACTCACCATTTCTAGAGTGTTACACACACACACACACGGCGAATTACAGCCAGCACCCCTGAGTTTTAGCGTGATATATATCTATGGGCATTCTTGACCTCTTAACCAATCCGTTTAATTTATCCTAGGGGGTAAAAGTTGAGGGGGTCATGGTAATTCTTGAAAAGGTAGGGAATGATTTGTACTTTCGTCAGAGGTGGTGGGTGTAATTCACCCTATATAAACACGCACACTATCTCTCTGGAAAACAATAACTGATTTCCCCTGATCGGGATTTTGCAGGATTGTACAAAGACAATAACTGATTTCCCCTGATCGGGATTTTGCAGGATTGTACAAAGAAGAGAACATGTTCTCCAAAAAAATCCTTTGAGGTTCACTTGAAGATTGTAGAGGAAAATGGTTGGTGGATTATCAGTGATTGCCATCAAGCACCGCAGGGTCTCTGTTTTCTGACTATCAGCTACATCTGTGTATATTAAAGATGAGTTCCAGAGAAGAAAAGCCTAACTGGACCGTGTTTGAAGATGTGAAGAATGTCGTGTTAGCTCCCGAGGCACTTATGGCTGAGATTAATTCTGCTATTAGTGCTCTCGAGTATGCTCGTGCAGCAACTTTCTTACAGCCTCAACAACCTCCTGTATCAAAACCGAAAACACTAATCAAAAGTTGACTTCTCGATATGATGCTCTAATGGCTGATGAAGTTACAAGGCAAGTTTGACCTGATTTAGCTTTGTGTCTCCGAGTGCCCACCTGACATTGCTCTTACATGTCCCAGATTATGATTCAACTGGTACACTTACACTCCTTAAAAAGTGTTGTAAGAATGGTTTGATCTCATTCTTAGTTTGTGTTCATTTAAGATTGTCCTAGTACAAGAATGATGACTGATTATTTCATCCTTCAGTGATAAAATTGTAAAGGGATTGATTATCTGAAATAAGAAGGGATATTTACTGCAGTCGGTTCATCGTGTTTCATCTAGTGTTCTATAACAAAGATGGTATTATGATTATATAACATTTTGAAGGTATGAGTGTAAAGACGATGGTTTTACTGCTACAGTTGTATTCTGGGACGGAGCCAAGGGAGGGGTTTTGGAGGGTGAGGGTTCGGTCGCGCCCCTCAAGCTTATATTGAGCTAAAACTACATGCATTGTAGAAATATTTTTAATATTTTACAGAAATTTAACCCTGCCCCCGTCAAACAAAAAATTCAGGTTCCGTTCCTTGTTTTATTCAAGTTTTCAACTTAGTAAGATCAGGCCGGCAATGGTTCTATATTGTAGATTTCATTTTGCTCATTAGCTTGTATTTGAGGATCCCAAGGTGAACGATAGAGGGGAATTGAATCTCTCTCGCGTTCCACTTTTTTATTTCACTCATATATTCAATTAAATTGAATTCATGATACACACTATATGGGACTTTTTATAATTTTGACTTGAAAAGGTGTTTTGTTTAATTTGTTGACACAAAAAATGGAACTATTATAAAAATAACTTAACTCGCCAACGGGATGGTGACTTCAACTGAATTTTATCAATTTGTAATATATTTGTCAGAAATAAACAAATAATAATAATATAATAAGGGAAGTCGCCAACATGGTTGGCGATTTCTATTTTTATTTTTTTTAACATTCAATTTCAAATTTAAAAAAAAAAAGAAAAATAGGTAAAGTCGCCATCACAGATGGCGACTTCTTTGATAATTTTTCTGGCAAAGGCTGCATGCTGCGTTAACTGAGGATGCTCTGTTGATGGGTATTGTCACATTTTTTTTTTTTTAATTTCTGTTTCGGAAGATGATTTAGAGAGGATGACAAGCTTGTTTCCCTCATTCCTCCTCCTCGTTGTTTCCCTCATCCCTTAGACAGATTTCCAGCTCCCTCATCTCTCATTCCTCCTTCTCCTTGTTGAAGTTTTTGGAGAATAAACAAAGGTATGTGTAAATATATTTTTGTTTGATATTTAAATTTATTAAATGTATTAGAATGTTATATTATTGTGTAAAATAGTGTTGTTGAAGTTGTTAATTTTTTTTTGTCTTTGTAAGTTGTGGTAGATTTTTTTTCATGTTTTAGAAAAACTTTGGACAAATAGAGAAAATATTTATTGTAATGTATATTTTTTTTGTATTAGGGAGGGAAATATATATATAATGTAGACGTTTTTTTTTTTTTTATCTTTACCTATTTTTCTTTTTCTTTTTTTAATTTTCGAAATTGAATCTCTTAAAAAAATAATAAAAAAAATGGAAGTCGGCGACTTCCCTGATTATATTATTTTTTTATTTTTGAAAATATATTACAAATTGATAAAATTTATTATATTTTATTAAAGTCGCCAACGGTGAAGTCGCCATCCCCGTTGGCGAGTTAGGTTGTTTTTACAATAGTTTTATTTTTTGTGTCGGAACATTAAACAAAACACTTTTCAAGGCAAAATTATGAAAAGTCCCACTAATGCTACTCAGTATACGTGTCATGTACGTATTTTTGTAGTATAATACAAACCATGGAACATAAGGTATGTTAATAGTACATTTTTTTTTTTAACTTAAGGACTAAAATGTGCTTTGTTTTTGATAAGAAAACTAAATAATTCTCAACTAATGCACTGAGAAATATAAAATATAGAACAAAACTGTCATCACGAGCTAGGTCATTGTATTAATGAAGATTATATTATCAGTACATTTTTCCCCCTCTTTCTACTGCTTATTTTATCTTTCCCTTTTAGGATCTTTCGTATTAATTAAGATGTATAATTTCATTTCTTTTGTGAAAATCTGTATTTGGCATTCATTGTATCACATTTATGGTGATAATTTTTATGTTTTCTTAACGATCAATTTTATTATAATACTTCACTATGTTACTTGTGCTTCGAATTGTATTTACTTTCCCTAATTTATTTATAAGGTCGTACTAGTTAACTTTTTTTCTTGTATTTTCATATTCAGTAATATTTTGCTTCATTTCTTTATATTTTTGTATTATTTTTACTTTACGTGCCTAATTTCTTTTATTTTTTATCCACGACGGTCATATTTACAATCATATTTTTGTCATTTTTTATTCAACAATGCATTAATTTGCTGAGGAATATGTAGTCTTTCTGTTAAAAAATAAACGGCATTTTAATCCTTAAGTAAAACAATTAATGAAAAAAAAAATATAGAAGGGAGGTAAACATCAAAAAACCGAAAATGGAGGGAGGTTCATGTCAAAACACTGTAATTCAAGGAACGTGGTTGCAATTCTCCCAATGAAAGGTCACAAAAAGAGTATATACCACTTTGTGATTACTAGGCGAATTTTTTTTTTTTTGCGCATTAGTTCGGATCTTCTTGTTAAATAAGTGTATTACATCTTTTTCTACACTCATCAATGCATGTTATGTTTACTAATATACATGGCGTGTATTCATGAGTGTAAAAAAAGATGTAGTACGCTTATATCGCAGAAATTTTGAAGTGATAGCCATTATGATAGTTTTTTTTCCTTCAATTACAAGTGAGAGAAAAGAGGAAAGACCACAAGTGTGAAGCCCTCATGCAAATTGATGAAAATGCCCCTGTACTTAAATTAGATGTAGCATCATTTTCACAAAAACATTGCCTAAGTTGGTTGGCACACACTAGGTTATTCTTGTACTCCCATTTAAAAGGGGCGTTTTTGTTAAATAGCCTTTTCAAGTTTTTTTTTTAATTAAATAGCCCTCAAGTTTTAATCTTTAGGTAGATAGCATTTTTGTTTATTAACTCTAATTAAATGAGATTTGAATAAATAATGATCTAACTTTTAGACTTTATATTTTAACCCCTAAAACCAATAATATTGCAACTTGAACCAAATTATTCTTACGATCAAAACCCTCTTCTCATTTCTCTGACAACCTGCGATTTCTTTGAGTAGTTTTTTTTCCCTCCACTTTGTAGTCGAATGAAAATCGAGTTGTGTTGATATATTGATAGAATATTTTGTTATATAACCTTGAAGGTATTCATTGTAAGAGGAAGACAAATTGTACAAGAGTTTCTTCACAAAAAAGACATAGCTACTCAAGCTAAGAACCCATTTTTGTGATTTTTATATTAGATTTGAGTAGTACATTCTGTACAGAGCACCATTAATGCATCATTTCATAATGGGTTTTGGAAATAACCATTAATTCGACAGTTGGGTTGGTAGGTTTTTGAGAACCCACCATTAATGGCGATCCCGTGCACAGTGAATGAAACAGTTAAACCCTGTCTTTTAATCGCTTGATCGGCCAGATGATATCGATAAAGTGATCTTTTTGTGATCGATTGATCGACTATATCATATCGATTAAAAGATCTTTTGTTGCATGTGATCGCTTGATCGACCATGTGATATCGATTAAGCGATCTTGTGTAAATGGTCGATCGCTTGATCGACCATTTAATATCGATTAATCGATATTTTGTTGTCTGTCAATCGATTAATCGACTATATTATATCGATTAATTGATCTTTTGTTGTCTGTCGATTGATTAATTGACGATATTATGTCGATTAATCTATCTTTTGTTGTCTGTCGATCGATTATTATTATTATTATTATTTTTGGTGCTCATGATAATTTTGCATTTCTATTATCTTATAATATAGGTATGTAGGCCGCAATTATGCCGAAAGAATTTGTTATAGGTATTGAATATGGCGAGTGGGCAGAAGAAAATGCTTGTTGGAAGTGGACATGGAAATGCAAAGTAACGACACCACTTGTTGTTACTAAAGAAATTTCTTTCAATAACTTGATTGATAAAATTATTGAGAAGGGGCAACTAAGTTGTTCACGAGCTGATGTTAATGTAAAGTATACGATAACAAAGGCACTTCCTCCACCACACATAATACACCCAGCTGAAATAAAGTCAGACAATGATTTGAAGATATACTTTACTGATGTTTCTGGTGAGGGTTGGAGATCAATTCTAAAAGTGTCTATGTACAAGTCGCAGATTGATGGTTTCAACTTTTACAATGATGACAATTATTTAAACAATGAAAATTCAATATTTGGTTGTACATCAATTGGTGATAATGATAATGTGGAGGAACAATACACAGAGGAACTTCCTCACAATGACATTATGGTCCACGAAGATGTCACTATGAATCAAGAACTACATGAAGTAGATTTTGATGTTGCAGAAGAAACCATTTTTAGAGAAAATGTTTCGGATGGGATGGAAAGGAGCGTGGTAGGAAGTCAATCACGGCATGCGTTTGACGATAGGTCTGAGTTTTCACGTGGGGTGTTTGTTTAATAACAAAGCTGAAGTAGTGAGAAAAATTCAACTCATTGCTGTGAAAGCAAAGTTTGAGTATTCTGTCAAAAGATCAAACAAATCCTTATATATTGTAACATGTGTGAGTCCAATATGTAAGTGGTAGATTCGTTGTTGTAAGTATATGAATTCGGAGAAATTTATTGTCAAGAAATATATTAGTGAGCACACATGTGGGTTAGATCATATATCAGGCCAACATGGCCAAGCATCGGCCAATCTCATAGGAGAATGCGTCAAGGAATAGTTTGTCAAAGAGGAAGGACTCTCACCTAGTGGAGTGAAGACTTATGTAGAATAAAAAATTAAGATGAGCCGTGAGTTATTGGAAATGTTAGAGGGGGCAACAACTTGCAAATGATTTTGTGAGGAGAACAGCAGAGCATGGGTACGCAGTTCTTGAGGCTTATCGCTACATGTTGGAGTCAGAAAATACCGAAAGCAAAACAAATTTGGTAGTCGACTCTAAAAATCAGTTTTAATACTTTTTTGTAGCCTTTGGCCAATGCATACGTGGTTTTTCATTTATGAGAAAGGTAATAGATGTTGATGGATGCTTTCTAAAAGAAAAGTATGACGATACATTGCTAGTGGCCACTACACAAGATAGTGAGAAGCATATTTATCCCATTGCATGGGCTGTGGTTAAATTTGAGAATGACCGTTCATGGGAGTGGTTTTCAAAAATCTAACAGATATAATTCCTGATAACTATGAGATATGCATAATATCCGATAGACACGGTTCTATCAAGAAGGTTGTGAAACGTGTTTATCCTTTAGCACATTATGGGTATCGCATGAAACATATTGCCGAGAGCTTGAAGCAAAAATTTAGGTGCGGTGATGTCCTTAATCCATATTACTTAGCAGCTAAATCTTACACAGTTGATGAGTTCCAACAACATTTCAGCCAAATACGCCAACTTAAAAGTAAAGTGGCTGACTACCTTGAGAGCGATATTGGCTTCGAGCATTGGAATAGAGCTTATTTTCCTGATAACAGGTATAATATTATGACGACTAACATTGCGGAGTCTATCAACTCAAGACTTCTAACTGAAAGGGAATTTTCGATTGATGCTCTTTTTGACGCAATCCGGCAAATCTTGTCTGAGTAGTTTTGTGAGCGTCGTACGGAGATGGTTAAATACAATACACGATTGGTTCCATCAAAAGAAAGTGAACTTCGTGATAGTTTGGAAAACTCAGCATCTCTTGATGTTGTACTACTCAACGAGTATAAGTACCATGTGCGTAGCTACGGTCTGAATGTTGTTGTTGATCTTAAAAATAATCGATGCGGCTGTAAAGTATTTGATATTGATAGGGTCCCATGCCCTCATGCCATAGCTGCTTTTAGACATCAGAATTTGCCTGATTTTGGTATGAGATTGTACTCAGCCTGCTCTTTTGCATATAAGGCTGATGAGTTTTTGCATGCTTATGTGGAAACAATCTATCCTATTTCTCCGGAAGATCTGTGGATGGTTTCTGAATCGATAAAAGATTTTATCATTGAACCTCCTCATGTGAATCTATCAAAAGGCAGAAAAAGAGTTAAGAGGATCCCAACTGCTTGTGAGGTTCGTTAGAAGAAGAACAAGTACGGATGATGTAATAAGCCCGGTCATAATAAAGGAACCTGCAAAGAAACAATTGAAAATAATTGAAAAGTATGGATGTTAGCATTTATAGTTTATGATCAAATTTATGCCTGTAAATATCAATACATTTAATATAGGGAATTTCAAGTTGATCATCAATCTTTTTGATTCAAATTCGTGTATATATATATCATTACACTTCAAACAGATCCATCCATCGACATTGAAAATCGATCAATAGACAAAAACTATCGATTTATCGATGTCACCACAACTTGTATTCTGACCAATCTCATAAGCCCAAGCTTTAAAAGTAAAGAAAAAAGTCGATCAGTCGACATGGAATATCGAGCAATCAACATTATCTATCGATCAATAGACAAAAACTACCGATTGATCGATATCACCATAACTTATATTCTGACCAATCTCATAAGCCCAAGCTTTAAAAGCAAAGAAAAAATCGATCAGTCGACATGGGATATCGAGCAATCGACATTATTATCGTTCAATCAACCAAAACTATCGATTGATCGATATCACCACAACTTGTATTCTGACCAATCTCATTTGACCAATCGAAAAAAATAGCTCAATCGACATGAAAATCGATCAATCGACTATATAGGTTGATCAATTGAAACATGATAATCGATCGATCGACCAATCTCATATAATATGTGTACAGTGTACATATCTAATATATTGCTATATGTACAGTGTACTTGATCTATATATAATACACATATATTTAATCATATATATAATCATGTTCCATACTCGACATATACATAATACATATATATTTAATCACATATATAATCATGTTCCATACTCGACATATACATAGTACATATATATCTAATCATATATATAATCATGTTCCATACTCTACATATACATCATACATATATATTTAATCATATGTATAATCATGTTCCATAATTGACATATACATAACACATCTATATCTAATCATATATATAATATGACATATATCTACTATAAGTATCTAATCATACTATAAATATATATATATATATATATCTAGTATGACATATATATACAATTGCTATATATACACAATATTTCAAGTCTTGTTGTGATCGCTTGTTCGATTACTGGTTTTTTTCCACAATATTCTAAATCTTTTTTTGACTGCTTGATCGATTATATTGATCGATTGCTCGATTACTAGTTTGTTCCATAATATTTCAAGTGTTGTTGTGATCGCTTGATCGATTATATTGATCTCTTGCACGATTACTGGTTTGTTCCACAATAGTCTTGTTGTGATCGCTTGATTGATTAAATTGATCGCTTACTTGATTACTGGTTTGTTACACAAGTCTTATTGTGATCGCTTGATCGATTATATTGATCGATTGATCGATTACTAGTTTGTTCCACAATATTTCAAGTCTTATTGTGATCGCTTGATCGATTATATTGATCTCTTACTCGATTACTGGGTTGTTACACAAGTCTTGTTGTGATCGCTTGATCGATTATATTGATCGCTTGCTCGATTACTATTTTTTTTCATAATATTCTAAATCTTTTTGTGATCACTTGATCGATTATATTGATCGATTGCTCGATTACTAGTTTGTTCCACAATATTCTAAGTCTTGTTGTGATCGCTTGATCGATTACTGGTTTTTTCCACAATATTCTTAATCTTATTGTGTTCGCTTGATCGATTAGCTTGATTGCTTGCTCGATTACTAGTTTGTTCCACAATATTCTGTCTTGTTGTGATCGCTTGATCGATTACCATGTTTGCTTGATCGATCAAAAAATAAGAACAATTTACACATCGCTTGCTCAATTATATGATCGATCAAAAAATAAGAACAATTTACACATCGCTTGCTCAATTATATGATCGATCAAAAAATAAGAACAATTTACACAGCTTAGCTTAAGTTACATAGCTCAAAAAATAATAACAATTTACACAATCCTCATTAAAATTGCAGGGTTTCAAGTTGGGACAAGTGGATCCATTTTTCCTAAGAAAATCTCAGTAGCTAACCGCTGTCGGAACTCAATGATGTTTTCGTCGTTCAACTTGTCCATCGGGGTGCCGGTCAAGTGAAATTCGATAAACTTCAGTGAATACATCCCACAGTCCCCATTGCAAAAAATATGAAGCACATACATGAAAAAAAAGGAGAGAAAAGTGAATACATAACATAAGAAAGAAAATAAATACCTTCGCGCATTAAATAGACATTTGTCGACATGGTAACTCCATTTTTGCTCAAGCAGCTTGCCCATTGTCTCAAAGTGACCCGTCACTTTCAAGACCTTGGGGAATAATAAACAAGCTGGTGCCAGGAACTTCTTAAGCTCTGTCCCCCGACAAATTTTGTTGTTGCAATCTAGAACATACACTTCCCCCTTATCTAAAAACCACGCAACGGCAATCTAATGCTGGTTGTGTATGTTCAAAACTCCATACACTTTCTTGAATCCCCACCATGGATCGGCATATTTTGGTTCATTGTCATTTGCATAATCTAATAATTTTGGGCTAATATGCATTAGTTCAATTGCATTATTCAAAGTCTGATTGTCGGTGTACCTACAGCTATCAACTTTCGAACTGTCCATTCCAACAACAACCCGCTCATAAGAAAAATGTAGCTGCTGCATAAACTAACAATCGACAAAAGCTACCTGTTGATCATAGAAATTCGGATAATTTCTCTATCTAATCCTCATTAGACATAAAGCTTCGTCGATATGTTGCGCCAAAATAAAAAATATGTCAGCAAATTTAATAAGCTAATTAAGTAAACCATAATTTTTGAAAATTATATTCTGTATCAATCAAAATATCAATCAATCGACATTAAAAATCGATCAATCGATAATGGTATCTATCAATCGACAAAAAACATAGATCAATCGATAATGGTATCGATCAATCGACGGTAAGACATCGATCAATCGATAACTGTATCGATCAATCAACAGTATGCATCGTGCAATCGACACAAACGGTATCGATCAATCGACAGTAAACATCGATAAATCGACACAACCCATAATTTTTGAAAGTTATACTCATAAAACATCGATCAATTGATATATGTCTCTATCAATTGACCTTTAAAATCAATCAATCGATAATTGTATCGACAAAAAACTTACGTCTGATTCGAGCCATTGTCCTTCACTCAATAGCGTGTGGAAAAATGGCTTGCCCAATATTCCCATTTTACCATAAACCTTTTTGTCTTCTAGGCTTGAATCATACCACTCCAAAAAGACAGATAACTTTTTCAAATCAACTGGCATAAATAAATCAGGCTTGGATGGTTGTGCAGCCACATCTCCCACTTTCTCTTTCTCCTCTTTTCCACCCTTTTGAGTGAACGGAGACTTTGCGTGTTTGCTTTTCTATTTCGTTCTCTGGTCTCTTGTCCACCAATGCATAAAGCAAGTCAATCCTTTTATCTGTCTTGTCCATTCGTTCCGACAAAAAGTTTTTCAATCCGAGAAGTCCATTATTAATGCTTTTCAATTGTTTGATAATTTCATCGTGTTGAGTACATAATGATGATGGAGACGCCCTCACCTTCTTGGGTAGGGCAGAAGTAAAATGCTCATTGATGCATTTAAGTTGTTCCATGATTTCATTGTGATGTGCACACGATGATGGTGGACGAATGTCTACTTCCTCAAGAGGCAGGCTTAGTTTGGGGGCAGGAGTTTGATGCAGGCTTGGTTTTGGGGCGGGAGGTGGGATTCGTGCGTCTATTGCTTCATCATAATGTTGGAAATGTGGTGCCCCTTCTACATTAGTACCCTCGCATTTGAACTCAATCACGTCAGCATCATGGTTAGAAGGAGACCTCAACTCTGTAATTCCTTCCAAGTCTCGAGTGAGTTGATCAATTATATCATAAGAAATCTCTTTCAGATCATCAAATGATCTCATGTAAGGCTCTCTCAACTCCCTCTTTGTTGGGTATAGGAATGGATGCACGATCACCTAAAATTCAAATTTACACATATTAAGTTATGCATATCGACTCAAGGAATAAAAAAAATATTTAAATTAAATTTAATATTTTTTTGAGGTACCTCGTTGTTCTTTTCAATTGCCTCTTCAATGATCTTAAAAACCAATTTTTCAGATTTACTCGAATGCCACCTCACAATTCTGGGAAGTGGCAACAACGGATCATCCTCTGTTGGAACCATAGATAACCCGAATTTCGCCAAAGCAGGGACAACCTCATAAGCCCAAGCCTAAATGCAAAAAAACAAATCGATCAATTGATATGTATTGATCAATTAAAAAAAATAATACAGATTTTCTACATCGACCAATCGAGAAGATTAATCGATCCATTGATAACATGTATCGACTGATCGACGATGTCACAGTCGATCAATCGACACCAGGTATCACTCGATCGACAAACACAATCGATCAATCGATACGTGTATCGATTAATCGACAGTAAAATCGATCAATCGATAAATGTATCAATCAATCGACGATTTTAATCGCTCAATCGACTAAGCTATAATTTTTGAAAATAATACTCATAAAAATCGATCAATCGACAATAAATATCGATCAATCGATAACTATATCGATCAAATCACAATAATAATCAATCGATCGATATATGTATAGAAATAAGTTCTTTTCAAGGTAAGCTTACCTGTAAGGCCCAAGAAAATCCAACAATATTGTAAAATTCAGCTTTTTTGAAGTCGTCTCCTTTTTTAACCTATTGGAAATATTTTTTTTTTCAGTTCTCTTGTCCGGAGTGACTCCAATATCATCACAAAAGACTCCCTTCCCCATGGATAAGAATTGAAAAAGTCTAGATTGTTGACAAATAGCAAAAGGTCTTCGTTCACATTTTTATAATCATTCTTCGCCAAAATGAAAGTATGAACCAGCCATACGAGACATATTTTGAACTTCTCTTTTGCCGAAATTTTTTTCTTTTTCATATAATCATCCAAGTCGGAAAGTTTTATTGATTGTTTCTTCTTACCCATAACCTTCTGCAAGAAATTTTGGCTTTTCTCGTCGTTTCTCATCCTCTCCAGTTCATCATTAGGAGGGAGCGGAGCACAATTTAGTCTAATAACTACGGCAAACTCCGTCATGCCAAAACGAATGGGTTTGTTGTCAATGACAAATCATAACTCCCATTTCTTCTTGCACTGAATCTGACGGAGCATAAGGTAATGACAAAGTTGTCCAAAAAATGACCAGAAATTTGTCATACCTAATAAGTGACCACAGCAAGTTTCAGAGAATCTCGACAACATATTCTCTCCTAAACCCATCAAAACTTCCTCTATTTTACGAAGTTTAGCAACCAAAGATCTGAGAGTCACCCTCACAGGGAAGGATTTGATATCATCCAAAATTGTCTGGAGCTGGTAACTATTAAAACAGATACACCCCGGACAAGAGGGAATGGATAGCTCATCAACTGGACCATTCTCTTCATCTTCATTTTCCTATGTTCAAACAAAACACCAAACTCTTTTAAATTGAAAGCAACATAGGAAAATTAGTTGAAAGAGTTAATAGTGCAAAACCCTAAACCCTAAATCGATAAGGACAATCGCTTAATCGACATTAAAATTGATCAATCGACATGTAAATCCCTCAATTGACAGTGACAATCGACCAACAGTTGCGGTTGAAGTTGAACATTAACGTAATGGATTAGCGTACTTGTGCTTTTTGTGGAGCAGCATCGATTTCCTCGTTCAGCAATGGCTCTTGTACTTCTTGTGGTACAACATCGATTTGTGCATCTTCTTGTAATACCATTTTTGTAAAGCAGATCTTGTAGTTCAAGGGTTATCATGATTATATTTTTCTAGGGTTTTTATCGTGATTTCAAAGAGACAAAGATGGGAGAATGCAAAAATCAAGGTTTCACGATGATTTTTTTGAGTTCTAGAATGAATTTTGAAGAAGAGAGAGATGAGAAGAAGAATGGAGGAAGGTAAAGCTTTGCTGAGAAGGAACTAAGAAAGTATTCTGCGCGGGAGTCTTTTCAGTTGATAAGTGAGACCCACGTATATCATGATCCATCAATCGATATATGATGATCGATGAATCAATTTATAATGATCTATCAAACGACATACAATGATCGATTAGTCGACATTTTGTGATCGATTAAACGATATGTAAGATGATCGATTAAGTGACATTTTATGATTGATTACCCGATATGTATGATGATCGATTAAGCGATATGTTATGATCGATTAAGCGATTATGTTGATCGATTAAACGATACTTACAAACGATCGCTTGATCGATATTGTATAAATTATAAAATTATTTATTTACAATTCGACCCCCGTCCAACCCTAAACTTTTTAGTTTCACTTTATTGAGCTTTAAATTATGCCACATCAAATATTTAACTTTAAAAAAAGACAAAAAAATAAACTGAGGGCTATTAAATTAAAAAAAAAAATTTGAAAGGTCGGATGAACAAATTTTCTGCATTTAAAAGTGGAAACTTCAAGCTGCAAAAGTATTATAGCAAGAACCAAGAATATGCTATGCTTCAGGTGTTTCCACTTGCATAAAAACCTTACGTGATATGGTAAATTTTCAGCTCAAGTCGTATAATACACTTAAATTTTGGTAACAATTATGCTGAAAAATCTTCCACTAAATTTATTCTGATTGAACTTAATAAATTATATGATAAGTGTACTATACTTATCAAGTAATTAAATATTCTCCTTAAATTATATGCCAAATACATGATTAGTATAATATAATCATTAAATAATTAGTACTGATTCACTTGAGACATTAGCACGTTTCTCAAGTGATCTTTGACTAATAAACTACGCTCTTAGTCAAGTTATTACAGGCTGACCTCATGGTCTGCATTTTCACGGCAAAGTCTGTCAACATTTTGCTCAATTACATAATACGTGTAATTGTCCTTATATCTAGTCATTGGTCAGTTGCAATAGAGAACTTTTGAGACAATCATATGTGTTATTTCAAATCAATCAACTAAAGTAGGAAAAAGAGACTCATCTGGTAAACTTTCTAATCTGCTTTTAACTTAGTCTTCACCCCAAAGACACAAGGATCCATAGGGAAAAAACAAAAAAATATATGGCATAGGATGAGAGGCCACTGTCAAACCGAAAGAACGATTTCATAATGTGTGTGGAATACAAATATATACTTGCTGTGCCATATCATTACAAACTATCATCAAAATTTCACCCTCCACCTTTTTTCCGAAGTTGTTTGCAATAATGAGCATTTTTTACCAAGAAGAAGAGCCACCAAATCCCTCCAAGAGATGCAAGTGCCTTGCTTCAGCCCTCAAGGATGCTATTGCCAAATGCCATTCTCTTCGAGGGAAACTGCCTCATTCAACCTCCCTAGACGGCGACGAAGAAGACGAACCCATCACGGATTTTGATGAAGAAGAGGAGGTAAAAGAAAATCGTAATTTGTATATTAGTACTTTTTTCTTAATCCAATTAAAAGAATTAGTAGAGACAGTTGTCCCTTTAAATCTATACAGAGCACGATTTTGAATATATGTACATCTTAAAATGTAAAAGTTTGTGATATGAGATTGCCTTTCACATTTTGCAATCCCCCACCCCAAAACAAAAACAAAACATATATGTATATATATATATATATATATATATATATATTTCTAGCTCCGTTCCTAATTTTTGCACAAATTGTTTAACCAAAACGTGATACAGATATTTGTTTCAGCAATCATAAACAAGCACATGGCGTCGAAAAACAAGCGAAAGTCTGGCATTGGAATCGAGAGCTTCTACTGGGCACTATCTCCGACAGCAGGGGATGCCATTTCCACTCCAAAAGCAGCCGACAAAAATGGAAACTTCGGTGAGAATGGGGACGAATTTTACTCTGCCGGGAGCCGGCTATCGCGGTGCTCGAGCGATAGAAGCTTTGACGCGTTTGCCTCCGCCAAGACATGTTTTTCGCGATGCTCCAGCTTGAACAGGCTCGATAATTTTCAAGATTTTTCGAGGCGAAGATCGATTATTCTGGAGTTCATTCACTGTGAAGGGTGGCCGTTCGGGCTCTGCAGGAAGGCCCTTTTGCTGCCTCCCCTGCCTAAATCTCCTGCTGATTCTTGGTCATGGAGAAAGAGTGCCAGAATGGTAAAAGTACATTGATGATCATTTCATGATTTAAAGCATCTTCTAATGTTGTTGTGAATTTCATTTTGAAGGGATTTTTTTTTTTTTAGTATTTTGAATTTTTGTATTTGAGGGAAACTATTGAATCTCTCTTCTTTTTGTTTTCATCATGCAATAAACAGCTGAAACGTGTTTATTATTGATACCCAAAAAGAGAGGTAGAGGCATAAAGCAGCGATTATTATTGAAGCCTCGAATACAGATTGCTCACTCGTCATCCACCATAATCTTCAAAGTTCAATCCACTAATTGGCATGTTTAACTATATATTCGTGCGACCTCCTTTAAACATGCCAATTTGTGGATTGAACTTTTTTAAACATGCCAATTTGTGGGTTGAACTTTACCTCCCTTAAACATGCCAATTAGTGGATTGAACTTTGAAGATTATATATGTTATAAAATTGTATTCCTAGCATGTTGGTATTTGACCAAGTTTGAGAAATTATTTAAGTAGGTTACAATTTGAATTTGGCATTAATGCATTCTACTCCGAAAGTAGGTGTGAATAGTGTATTCATTTGAATGAATACAATTTTAGATGAATGAGAAATTAATTGTCAAAGTTGGCCACTTAAAAAATGGATGAAGCTAGGAATGGGAAAGCATTTAAGAATGCTATCCTACATTGGAAAAATAAAAGAACTTGGCTACTTAATATAACCCAAAAACTCACAAGGGGTTGTGGTCCCTTGGGGATACCCAAATGTGTAAACGGGCAAGGACCTAGGTCCAAGCAGGTTTAGGCTAAAGCCCACACGCGCGCTGCCACCGCCGTCCGTCCGGCTCGGCTTGGCGGGCGAGTGGGTCGGGCTTGGCTTGGACTTGGACTTGGACTTGGACTTGGACTAATTAAACTATATTCTTTTTAGACTAAGTCCGAATTGAATTTTTGGTTGAACCAAATCCAAATTCAAGTCGATCGGATCTGGATCAAGGTCTTGGAGCAGGTGCACGAATCAGTATGGCTCAGGTTCGGAGCAAGCAGGTCGGTGCGGCTGGGTTATAGCCGAACTGGTGCAAGCCAGGTCAGCTCCGGGTTGGTGCGGTTCGATCACGGCTGAACCGGTGCATGGGTTGGTCCAGGAGGTGTGTTTTGCACTTATTCAGTGAATAGCCACTACTTTTCATTTATTATAAATATACCCCACTCTTGTCAGAATCGTTCACTCACATCCAACAGCATTTTATAGTTTCCTGCATTCTAGTACACATACTTTCCAAAGCTTTCCTATTTCGTGTTTCAAGAGTTTTTGACACTTTTTATTCGCCCTTCTTGAGATTTGAAGTGCTCCTATCTCGAGAAAAGTCGTTGTATCTTGGGAAACAATTGCCGTTTACACCATGAGCACTATATGGGACAAATTTATCTTAGAAACAGAAAATCAAATTTTCGCCTCGACTTTAATTTTATTGAAATCACCTCTTACCAAACAGCAATATATATATACACACACACACACACACACATATAGATATATATATATATATATATATATACACTTCTTTTCTCCTGTGACTTGTTTAACATAGAGCTATAAATGAGTCAAGCCGGCTCACAAGCATAGAGCCTCGATAGCCAAGCTCGAGCTGTCTCGAACTCGAGTTTAGCTAAATTGAACTTGAGTTTAGTTTGAAATAGATCTCAAGTTTTTTGTATTTAGACTTGGTTTCCACGAATTAGGATATAATTTCAATATTTTTTATTTTATTAATATATAATATTACTAATATATAAACCATATTACTAGTATATATTAAAGTACAAAAGTATGTGTATATTAATAATATATTATATTATATTTCTAATTCTACATAAAAAAAACCAAAAATTAAATTAAAATAATTGAGAAATTACCATTTTATTATATTAAAATTTTTGGCACAAGCTCAAACTTGAAAGTAGCTACATTAGCTTGAAATTTTGAACTTAATTGAGAGTCGAGTCAAATCGAGTTCGGGATTCAGGGCGAAACTTGAACTCGATTCCACTTGAGCTCGAACGCAAAATAAATACTTTTGCTCCCCAATAAGAACTGTCTTTAATCTAAAGTCGCATAAAAATGAAGAAAAATAGGGATATAGTCATAAATTTTATTTGGGGATAAATTTGAATATTTATAAAATATAAATAATACTTTTATTACATTATGTCAGGATTGGGCAATGAATTAATGTTCAATTTTCTTTTCTTTTTTTCTTTTTTTTTGAATGAAAGGAGTCTATTATGATCAATCGAATATATTAATACTCTCAAATAAAGAATAAACTATTATAATTTATGATTATCAAATATCTAATATATCAAACTATTATAAGTAGAAAGAAATTAGAATACAATTAAAATAATATCTATATTTACCTTGTCAATAAGGCAAAGCTCCATCAGCTACGAATGTTCAAATTTTAGTAATGATAAAAAATATGATTTTATATAAATTTAAAGAGAGAAATCTCAGCCCACTCACATTTTTGGATATATAATTATGCCGACTTAGGTGCAAAGACCAATCTCACCAAAGAAGCATGGAGCCACACTAGATAAGCAGCAGAAACAATCTCGAGCATTCAAGTTGGGGCGGTCCATTATTATTAAAAGAAAAATAAATAAATAAATAAATAAATAAAAAGATTAACATCAACCTCCAATAAACATCAACATGATAATCAAACAGGTTTGAGTGAGCTTTATATAAAGAACAAGAAAAATAAATAAAGTGATCAAGCCAACTTTGACCTTTGAATTATGGCTTTGAGTTCATACTTTATTGTAGCTTCGATCAAGCGTAGAGCACCACGGCATTTTTTTTTAAAATCGATTTATTATAATAAATCAATTATATCATCATCTATATTAGGATTATAATATTAATATTTCAAATAAAAAATCAATTATTATAACCAATCATCATCAAATAATAATAAATACAAACTACTACAAAGTACGAAGAAATTAGTATCAATTTAAAAAATTATCTATATTCACAAAAAATTGAACTCATAACTTTAAAATTATGGGGTCTCCACTCAATCTCCATCTATGTATCAGTTTTCAATAGCTAGAAAAAAATAATAAAAAAGAAGATTACATTTAAATCAAGTCCACTCAAGTGTTGATTATGCTGAGCTATTTTCTGATGTTATTTTAATTTGGTATTTTTTTCTTAGGGAAATCGTTTTCAAATCGGTTATATTGCACTTGTTTAGTCACATTATGAGCACTAAATAATTGTTTATTGATAGTTTCGTTTCTTAAGGCTGCGTTTGTTTTGCGAGATTCGTTAATTAGAGCTTGTCTCTTGGCTCAAGATTAGGCGAGATTTAGATTAATTATAATGGTTGTTTGGTATTCAAGATTAACTGAGTAGGATGATCGTACATATTGCGTATGTGGCCGTTTGGTATCCACAATTAAATAAGATTCAAAGTAAGATTAGAGTACAATTACATATTTACCCTTGATAATTAATAATAATAATAATAATAATAATTAATAATAATATTAATTATTATTTTTATTTAATAAAATTACATATTGTAAAGTATAAAAATAATTAATTATTATTATTGATAATTATTAATTAATATTATTATTAATAATTATTATTTAATAAAATTACTTATTGTAAAGTATAATAATAATAATTATTATTATTACTGATAATTATTAATAATAATAATATTGTTATTAATTATTATTATTATTTAATCAAATTACATATTGTAAAGTATAAAAATAAGAATTAGTATTACTGATAATTAATAATAATAATATTATTATTATTATTATTTAATAAAATTACATATTGTAAAGTATAAAATTAATTAATTATTATTATTGATAATTAATAATAATAATATTAATTATTATTTAATAAAATTACATGTTGTAAAGTATAAAAATAATAATAATTATTATTACTGATAATTAATATTATTATTATTAATTATTATTATTATTTAATAAAATTACTTATTGTAAAGTATAAAAATAATAATTATTATTATTACTGATAATTAATCAAAATAATAATATTAATTATTATTATTATTTAATCAAATTACATATTGTAAAGTATAAAAATAAGAATTATTATTATTACTGATAATTAATAATATTATTATTAATTATTATTTAATAAAATTACATATTGTAAACTATAAAATTAATTAATTATTATTATAAAGTATAAAAATAATTACTAATAACAAATTTGTAAAAGTAAGGGTAAAATAAAGGACAAAATGGTCAATTCAAAGTGTTTGAATAGTTAATCTTAGGAAGCCAAGACTCAATCTCACCCCCTCCCATGAGATTATAATCTCGAGATTAGGCCATCATATTGCGGGCTTTGTGAGATTAGGTGAAGGTCCGCAATTATAATCTTGACAACCAAATAATAAATTAGCCGAGATTAGCCGAGATGTGAAGTCATTTTCTTGACTAATCTCGAAAAGCAATCGTAGCCTAAATGTTTTTGGCCCGTTGTATCCGGCGATCATATTCGCAAACTTAAAAGAGTTGAAAAATGTTAGGCTTGTTGGGGCTGCCCAATTAATGCTCCTTTCACTCAAGTCAGCATTTCAAGTTGTAGAATATTAATTGGAGTAGATAACATTAAGTAGATAATATTAATTGCATACATGATAAAGGATGAATATAAATTATTCGAATGAATACAAATAATTTCGCCTGTCAATGAGGCATTTCCTCAATAGTAAAGTAGAGGTCTCGTAAGTTCAAGATTATGAATTCAATTCATCATAAATATTTTTCTAATTTAATATTAATTACCTCTTATTGTATAATAGTCGTCTGCCTTTGGATTTCCTATTTTATTTTTATCTTGCCTTTTATTTCATTTTATTACATATATATACCTCAATTACAATAAATTTACATCTAATTGTGTATATAAAAAATATTTTTCATTCATGCAGTATTTACATGCAATATGAAAGAGAGAGTGAAATAGAAAATCAAAATAAGATCAAAACGAATGTATAGTGGTTTGATGTTTGTCAAATGTAACTATGTAAGCGTTTTCATGGGACACGCCAGAAAAGTTATATATATTTATTGTGAACCTCACTCATGTACCAATATGCTTAATGAACATTTCAAAGTGTTGCGTGTTTTATCAAAATATATTACAATTTTACATATTGAACTAGTTTTCACTCGTATTGATTCATGAGTGGGACTCACATCAAATGTATTTAAAAATCTACTAAGATCTAATGTATCTTGAGGATATTTGAGATATTTATATCAATTTTAAAATATTAATTTTCTTTTTTAATTATTTTAATTTCTTTTTTAGAAATTATCCTAATATAAGTTCTCATATCTTCAGGAGAAGATAATTTAAAGTAGGTTGCTGCAGTATTTTAATACTTTAAGATTAAAAAAAAAAAAAAAATACATCCGGAACTAGACCCTAAACTAAAGCCACATGCACCCGCCACATAGTACCTCTTGCTTCCAACTTTCGAAGCCATGTCCTTCCGTTCTACCTATATGTATGGCCCTCTCTTCCCTGCTACAATTTCAAACCTCTCTCTCTCACTTACCTGTTCTACATATATATATGGCCCTCTCTTCCCTGCTTTAATTTCAAACCTCTCTCTCTCTCTCTCACACACACTCACACTCACTCACACACACACACACACACACACACACACAAATGGAGACCACCGACTCAAAGACTGTGGTCCGCGAAGTTCCACCATACCTACGAGTATACAAAGACGGAACCATCGAGAGACTCATCGGCACAGAAATCGCGCCGCCGGGCGTCGACCCCCAAACCGGAGTTTCCTCAAAAGACGTTGTCATCCAAACGGACACCGGCGTCTCCGCCCGTCTCTACCTCCCCAGCCCGGTCGCCGACCCCCGCAAGAAACTCCCCTTGGTGGTTTATTTCCACGGCGGAGCATTCTGCATATGCTCCACCGCCTACCCCAAGTACCACGAAATGCTCAACATCCTCGTAAAAGAAGCTCAAATCATCCTCGTTTCAATCGATTACAGACTCGCCCCAGAAAACCCACTCCCGACAGCCTACGAAGACTCGTGGGCGGCGCTCAAATGGTTGACCTCCCATGCGGCGGCGCGCTCCGGCGCTGAGATTTGGCTAAAGGAATACGCGGATTTCGATCGGGTTTTCCTAGCAGGGGACAGCGCCGGTGCTAATATATCCCACCATTTATCAATCCGTTCGGGGTTGCCAAACGAGGGATTAAGCGGGTTAAAGATATCCGGGATACTGATGATACAACCATATTTCTGGGGCGAAAATCCCATCGGAGTTGAATCCGAAAACCCCATTTTCAAATCGGTTGTCGACAACTGGTGGAGGTTCGTTTGCCCGTCGGATCTCGGGTGCGACGACCCGTTGATCAACCCGTTTGTGGCCGGAGCTCCGAGCCTTTCCGGGTTGAATACGGACCGGGTTCTGGTCTGCCTTGCGGGTAATGATATCCTGCGGGAGAGAGGACGATTGTATTATGAGTCCCTGTTGAAGAGCCAATGGCAGGGCAAAGCAGAGTTTTTTAAGACAGATGGAGAAGATCATGGTTTTAACATAATTGATCCCACATCGGAAAATTCGAAAAACCTCTTCAAGCGCTGCGCTGAGTTCATCAACAGTGTTTAAAAAAAGATCATGTTTGTGAGTTTGTTTAATTTCGATCGAAATGTACAAGAAAATAAAACCTGGATCTTGTTCTGTAATATTGTTCTCAATTTCGTTATCAATATGGAAAAATTATTATTCGTATCAAGTTTGAGTCAACAGGCTGACGAAGTTTAAAAGATGTTTAAGTTGACATTCATGTTCCGTTATGAGAATTATGATAAATTATCGAATATAATCATTCTATTATAGGCTTCGTTCGGTTAGCTTGAATTCTTAATCTTGAAATTGGCAATTGTAATGTGAGGGAGGCATATTAGGTATGATTTATTATCTATTCAACGGTGGCCGGTTTCCAAAATTAGTATGGATATTATTGCATAGGTCAAGCATATTTTGGGTATGGAAACAGTGACATGTATTTTTATAAAAATAAAAAGTGACACATGTCACTGTTTCAGGCATCCGGTGCAGTGCACCGAATGCAGCATCGAGGGGGCCCATATTTTGTTGTTCGGTTATTTGAATCGGTATTGGCCACCTAATTTTTTTCGTGTCCATTTACGTATTTACCCTTACTCTTCCAGATGCTTGGAAATTTACATTAAAACCCTCACTTACCCATCATAAATGAAGAACGCATTTCCCTCCGGCAATTATTTACCTTGAAGCACGATTTTTATCATTTTCCATGTTTGATTTTGTGCCCCAAAATATTTTGTACTCTTCATCTCGTGACCAAATTTATTTGTAACATACTTGCACGTGATGCATAGAGGCCTTGTGATTCCTAACCAAAATAGTTGAAACCGCTATTTTCTCATTGATCATTATTCTTGTGCCAATGAAGTTTCATTTCCACTTTATAATTTTATGTATTATTTATTTATTTATTCCAATAGCATGTTATGGTAATGTTGGTATAAGCCACCCGTTGAATGAGCACAACGCCCCACTTCTATTTGAACAGTCCATTTCAATAAATCCCAAGTTGGTCGTATATCTTTGATAACCACTCTCTTTCTATTTGCTTTAGAATACTGCTTCACATTTTCGAAAAAGGTGGTAGTGAAGAAATTACGGCAGTGACATAATATGGACAGAAACAATTTGGAGAAGAGCGCTACGATGTTTGATCATGAAGCCATAATGTATCCGGGGGATGACTGGCGGCGTCTCCTCTCAGTTCCAGTCAACAATGTGTACAATATTCCAAACATTACCACTGTATTCTGGAGCAGAAATAAGTACGCCTACAACAGGAACATCAATTGTCGCCGATGATCCATAAGCTCTGAAGTATTCACCTCCCTTTTGTATTAGGGACCAAGAAATTGAATTCCATTAATCAGGGGAGTTGAGGATACAATAATAAAGTGCTCATTGTAATCCAGTAACATAGATGCAAGTAGCCATTGTGTGTTTTGCAAATTTCACATCACACCAAATCTATATTTTATCAAAATACAAACAAGTAGCATATACACCATATGAGTCAGTCACAATAACATTGACATCTGCACATCACAGTTTCGATAAATCGTGCCCCGATCTCGTATTTTTTAATGGAGAAAACTACATCATTTGAAATATTAAAACCAGAAAACAATCACCACCAAACTAGTAATTTTGTATGATACCGCTGGTTGTGCCAAGTGATTAAAATTCTTTCAGATCTAAAGCAAATTTTGGATGGAAAAAATATATATAATCAACAAATAAAATGTTCCTACCCACGATGCAAATCGGCAATGTTCTTTTCGATCACTCAAAATCGATCAGTACATATCGTCTTCCTTCCAATTTGGGGGTGCCTCTTAAGGTCTTCATTGTGATCCAGATGGTTAGCGGAGGTGTAGTTAGGCTTTTGTGTGTTTTTTTTTTAACAAATATTTTTTGTACGGTCAAATTATACACCCACAGTGGGATAGAATTGGAAAATAAGATTGTAAGACTAGGACATTTTCGTAATAGCACACAACCAATAAAAATAATCTTGGAACCTCAAATAACTAGTCTCACCCCCTCCCCTGAGATCCAATCGTGCATGAATAGTTGTTTTAATTGCTGGTCGAAATGAATATTAGCCGAACCCGAAATTATTAATTGCATTAACCGAACAACAAATTATGTATGACTGGGGGCCTATTTCTTGGCTCATCGAGCTAACCGAATGAAGCCTATATATATATATATTTGGACATTAGCAGTGACGAAGCAGGGGATAGGTGGTGGCAGCCCCTTCTTTCAATTTTTTAAAAATATATTTTTTAGTATATATATTTATTAGAATTTTAAAATTTCACCCCTCACCTTTAAAATAAAAAATTAACTTTTATATAAGTTATATAATAAAATTTTTAATTTTTTCTACTCTATTTTATTTTTACTGATTTATTTTTACTTAAACTCATTTACCATAATAATTAAATTCTCTCTCTTTCACTTTCCCCTCTTTTTCTTATTCTCTTTAAATTAAAATATTAAAAATCTATTAGATTTTACTATTTCTTCTATCTCAATTAAAACACTAAAAATCCTATTATAATTTTTATTCTCTCATAAACCCTACAATATTCAAATTTTTTTTTCCGAAAGCAACGTACAAGAAATTTTAAAATTTATACATTTATTTATTTCTTTTTTTTTAATTGATTTTTGTGTAAAGATTTGAATCTTAGGATTGTTGATACGAATCTTGATAGTTCTTCAATATTAAACTTAATGAGTCTTGATGTTTATTTGTTGGACTATTAAACTTGAATGAGTCTTACTAGTTTGACACTTCATATTTAATTGGAGTGATTTGGAGAATGTGATGCGGGAAAAAATAGATATTTTTTGAACTTTGAATATATTTTTTGATTATGAGAACAAAGAAAGAGAGAGAGAGAGAGAGAGAGAGAGAGAGAGAGAGAGAGAGAGATCAAGATCTAGTTTAATACTTTTTGAGTTTTGATTGTATATGATTATGTGGGTTTATGTTAATTTATTTATTATTGTTTAAAAATTCTTTATTAAGTATTTTTTAAAAACAATTCATTATCCACTATATTTGTTTCTTTTAAAATAAAGAATGGCTTGTTATATTTTTTAATATCATTTTTCATATGTTGTCTTGATTGTAATACTTTTTTTTTATTATAACACTTCTAATTGGTTGTATACGCATAAATATGATAACTTTTATTATTTTATATGTTAATATTATATATAACCCTTACATTTATACATTTTAATAATTAATGATCTCAAAAAAATTTCGCCCCACTCAATCAAATTTCTGGCTCTGCCCCTGGACATTAGTAATAACAACAGTTAAGCTTTTATCCAAGAAATGCAAAAATAGTATTCTTGACCAAGGGTCAAAATGAGTCTGCATCGAGTTGAGATTTTATCTTTTCTCATACTAGAGGTCAAGCTTGAGTCAAATGAATCGAGCTCGAGCTTGAACTTGACAAGTTAATAAAAATAAGGCTTGAGCTTGACTTATTAGTTAGAATTTATGAACATATTATAACCTCGAACCAGAATTTGAACTTAAACCAAGAAAATTTTAATTATTTTATTATTTTTGGATTATCAAAAATTATTAAAGATTATTTAGAATTACAAGTATTGTATAAATATGAAAGTAAATATTAAATAAAATTACGAGGTAGCTTCGCTCAAGTGTAGAGCAGCACGGCATTTTTTTTAAAAATCGATTTATTATAATAAATCAATTATATCAGTCATCTATATTACGATTATAATATTAATGTTTCAAATGAAAAATCAATTATTATAACCAATCATCATCAAATAATAATAAATACAAACTACTACAAAGTACGAAAAAATTAGTATCAATTTAAAAAATTATCTACATTCACAAAAAGTTAAATTCATAACTTTAAAATTATGGGATCTCCACTCAATCTCCATCTACGTATCAATTTTCAATAGTTAGAAAAAAATAATAAAAAAGAAGATTACATTTAAATCAAGTCCACTCAAGTATTATTGATTATGCTGAGCTATTTTCTGATGTAATTTTAATTTGGTATTTTTTTCTTAGGGAAATCGTTTTCAAATCGATTATATTGCACTTGTTTAGTCACATTATGAGCACTAAATAATTGTTTATTGATAGTTTTCGTTTCTTAAATGTTTTTGACCTGTTGTATCCGGCGATCATATTCGCAATTCACAACTTAAAAGAGTTGAAAATTCTTGGGGTTGTTGGCGCTGCCCAATTAATGCTCCTTTGACTCAAGTCAGCATTTCAAGTTGTAGAATATTAATTGGAGTAGATAACATTAAGTAGATAATATTAATTGCATACATGATAATGGATGAATATAAATTATTTGAATGAATACAAATAATTTCGTCTGTCAATGAGGCATTTCCTCAATAGTAAAGTGGAGGTCTCATAAGTTTAAATTATGAGTTTAATTTGCTGTAAATATGGATATTTTTTGATTTAATATTAATTTTTTTTACTATATAGTAGTCGTCTGCCTTTGGATTTCCTATTTTATTTTTATCTTGCCTTTTATTTCATTTTATTACATATATATACCTCTATTACAATAAATTTACATCTAATTGTGTATATAAAAAATATTTTTCATTCATGCAGTATTTACATGTAATATGAAATAGAGAACGAAATAGAAAATCAAAATAAGAACTAAACGAATATATAGTAGTGGTTTGATGTTTGTCAAATGTAACTATATAAGCGTTTTCATGAGGCATGTCAGAAAAGTTATATATATCTAGTGTGAACCTCACTCATGTATCAATATGATTAATGAACATTTCAAAGTGTTGCGTGTTTTATCAAAATATATTACAATTTTACATATTAAACTAGTTTTCACTCATATTGATGTATGAGAGGGACTTATATCGACTGTATTTAAAAATCTATTAAGAGCTAATGTATCTTGAGGATATTTGAGATATTTATATCAATTTTAAAATATTAATTTTCTTTTTTCATTATTTTAATTTTTTTTATAGAAATTATCCTAAAATAAGATGTGATATCTTGGGTAGAAGATAATTTAAAAAGTACACTCAAATAGTTAGTAGTTAGAACAACCACATAAATGTATAAACCTTTACTTTTTAAAGTAGGTCGTTGCAGTATTTTAATACTTTAAGATTAAAAAAAAAAATCACATACCCTAAACTAAAGCCACATGCACCCGCCACATAGTACCTCTTGCTTCCAACTTTGAAGGCCATGTCCTTGCGTTCCACATGTATATATTTTTTTTGGGAAAATTGCAAAAAATCTACATGTGGTTTCGTAAAATTGCAAAAAACCTACCCATGATTTATAAATATAAAAAAAATACCCTATGTTTTTTAAAAACATGGGCGTTATACCTTGCCGTCAATAGATGACGGAGATTGTGTAACACGCACAGTAGCTGCGGTTTGGGGTTGTATTCTGTTCAGTTTGACTTTGAATAAGTGTGTATAATGACCTAAATGACCCTTTTGTTTCATTTGTTGTAGTATATATATATATTTGTTAGGACCAAATTTATTACAGCATAGCTTGGTCTTTACTCTTCTGCCATTGTTAAGGTAAGTGGGGCTTCCTGCTTTAAGCTCTTTTTGTTTTTTTTTTTCGGGTTCTTGTTGTCAGCTATATAATGGAGGAAGAAGCTCCTTCCTCTTTTATTCTTCCTCCATTATATGTACCGGCTATTTTTTTTTTTTTTTTGGTTGAAAATTAAGATTATGTCTCTTTCTTCGAGCTCCATCAAGGAAGAATTCTCAGATGTAGATTTGAGGTATACAAACCCTAACTGCTATTGCCAAAAATATGCCGCAATTAGGGTGGTAGGGCCAAAGAAAGAGTGTTGGGAAATTGTTTTGTGTCTGTCGTGATGGGAAGTGCCAGTGGTTTTCATGGCTTGAGCCCCACAGTATGAGTATGAAACTCTCCCAGTCAAGTGCAACAAGAATGCCAGATTTGGAGAAGGTGCAATCGAAGAAAGTTGATGAGGAAGAGCGATTTGTTGAGATGCTCTTGTTGACCCAGGAGTTGAAGGCAAAAATGCAGAAAAGGGAGAGCAGTCAAGCACTGCTAAAAATCCTTATTGTACTAGTTATATTACTAGTGGTTGTTGTAATTTGAAAGTAATTAAATATAGTTTGTTGTACTAAATGAACTTGTCATTGTTGAATGATAAGTATTGTTTTGAAGTAATGAAATGAAGTATGTTGCACTAAAACACATACCAATTGATGTGCTTGTTCTGCTGAAAAGTAATATTATTGTTGACATCACAAAAAGTGGGCAAGAATTGATAAAGTACTTTCATTTCGAGAGAATTAGGCAAAAATCATACATCAATGTATTCAATCACAAAAGTAGGCAAAAACTATACATCCATGTACACAAACAGATTGCTGTGTTCACATCACAAAAGTAGGCAAAACTTTACATCCATGTATACAAACAGGTACATGGACAATGTTTTCAGTTATCATAGTATCCAAAACAAGTACAAAATTGACAAATTAAGTACAACTTCATCAATTTGGGGCATTGTTTGTGCTGCCAACTTGGGATGATGGGGTTTGCCTTGGCCTGTAGGAAGATGAAACTTCCTTTAGTTTTGATGAAATGGTTGATTTCATAAAGGCATTCCTTCTTTGTTGTTGTGGCTGGGCATTATTCCTCCGTGCCCTTTTATCTTTGCACACGCGCTTTGGACCTTGTTGTTTTCTTTTTCTTGGCACTTTATCTTTTGATGCTTGGGGTGGATTGTCTGAAGTTGTGCTTGCATCCACATTTGTATTCTAAAATAACATTACCAATAACAATAACATTGTTAAAGTACACAAAGTATGTGAAGCTAAAAATTTAATGATACATGAGTGTGTAGTACTACCTCACAAGATGATTCTTGAGTTTGAGGCACATGTGGTTCTGTTGAAGGCTTTGAGGCCTGCCTTGGCACCTTCATGCAATGGAAAGCATCAATTAATGAGTCAATATGTTAAAAATACAATATAACAATGAATAAGTTACACATACTTTGAATTGTTGTCTGGAGGTGTGAGGTTCTGGATGAGGAGGCCTGGGTATCCTTGAAGATGAAGAAGTATGTGATGATGATGGCATCTGCACAAGAAGGTGTTTAAGCTCTTGATCATTATTGGCTATAATCTTAAAATTATAGACAAAGATACCTGATGGGTTGGTGTCCAAGTTTCTTGAAAGTCAGAAGCTTCAACTCCATCAGAATTGAACCGTCCATGATTCGCAGAGGCGGGTGGTTCCTACAAAAATTCAATAATGTTATGTTAACAATATTTTAAATAAAAGAATTACAAAATAAAGTACATTTTACTCACCTTTCTTAACCTTGACTTTGGATGGTAATCATTTTTGCAAGACCGTTTGTTATGGCCAAATTGTAAACACTTGGAGCAAGTTGTGGTTAATCCTTTCCTTGAAACAACAGTTTCCTATCTGACATCATTTGCATCTCTTCTTCTTCTTTTTTTAGGCCTGCCTGCCCTCACTTTGATATGTGGAGGGTCAACTACACCCAAAGGAGACTCCTCAAATGCATGCATACCAGGAACCGGTTGAATCATGTGGCTATACACTCTGAGATATGTCTCCTTCTTAAACCAATTATGCACATAATTCTCAACATCCAATCTATGGTATTGAATGCAAGCAATTGCATGGCAACAAGGATAGCCAACCAATTGGAACATTCCACAACTACATTGTCTATCATTCAAATAAACAATGTGATTCTCCATGTAATGTTGCACTTCAAATTTGTCAACCCCTGCCCAAGTGGGAAAGCAATATCTACTCTCCAACCTTTGCTTCTCAATTTTTTTGAGTACATTTGGACAGACTGTGCCACTGTACTTCTCCATTCCAGATTTTTTTATTTGAATTCTGGACATGCATTTCCTCCTTATCCACTCAAACATTTCAATTATGGGCAGGTCTCTAGCTTCCAAGATCATATTATTGAAGGACTCTGACAAATTATTTATGTTTGCATCACATTTGGTGCTTAAAGGGAAAAAACATCTTGCCTAATGATGAGGCTCTGTCTCCATCAACCATTCATAGGCAGTTTGGTCCTTGTCTATTTTGGGCATCACATTCTGTATCTCTTTCATATACTTGTTGTGTGTTTTGACACTATAGGTTGAGGTTGCTTTCCAAAATAGTGTCTTCAATTGTTGGCCCTTGAACTTCATCTTGAAGTTGTTGTAAAGGTGCCTTATGCAAAATCTGTGTTTTGCACGAGGTGCATGATAAACCACTGCCTCTACCAAGCCCTTTTGCCTATCACTAATGAAACACCACCCTCTCTCCTCATGGGATCCTATATCTCTAAGAAGCAAATTTAAAAATCATTCCCAATTGTCATATTTTTCACTTTCAACAAAGGCCATGGCAACTGGATAAATGTTGTCATTTCCATCCCTTCCCACGGCATTTAGAAGTTGTCCCTTGTAATAACCCTTAAGAAAACACCCATTCAAATCTATAATGGGCCTGCACCCATTAAGAAACCCATCCATCAACCCACTAAAGCAAACATACATCCTCTGCAAAACAGGGGGGTTAAATTCTTTGTTTACCTTCAAAATCATGCTACTCTCTGGGTTGTATTTCACTATTGTATCACAGTAGTCATACAACCTACGGTATTGCTCAGTAATGTCCCCCTTAATAATATCTCTAGCATATCTCTTAGCCCTATAAACCTTATCTAGACTTACATCAACCTGCACCTCCCTCATTATCTTATTTTTCAAAGATTTTAATCCCTCATCTGGATTATCCCTAACCATGTTTTCTATCCTTTTTCCAAGATACTTATAATTAGCTTGCCTGTTGGTGGTCATATGTATACAGTCATGCCTACCCTTAAGTGTTTTAATTTGAAAGGTTGTGCCTTTCATGATGCAAGAGGCATGAATCCTCCAATTACACCCCTGTTTACACACAGCAGTAATTTGTTTCTTCTCATTCTTCAAGAGTTTTAAATCCCACCCTCTTCTCACTACCCAATTCCTAAGCACTTCCATATACTCAGCTTTTGTTGTGAACCTAAGACCTACAAACAAATCTATATCATTCTTCTCCATTTCATCATTCCAAAATGGGTATCTACCCCTATCCCCCTCACTCCCTGAATCTGACCCCAAATTATCATCATCATCAACCTCACTAAACCATTATCATTACCAATATTCACCCCATTATCATCACTTTGACCATTCCCACCCTCTCTTTTTTTCTGTCTCTTTTCCTTCACATATTTTTTAAGTGTTTTGTATAGTGTTTTAACATACTCAGGTGGCCTGGACTCAAAAATATCATCATCCATAGGACCCGCTAGGTCTTCTAACAACCATGATGGGCAACTGGATTCACTAGATGAATCAAACCCCTCTTTAATACCCCCAAAATCCCTATCAGTCTCTTCTCTAACTGCCCCCTGAGCAACCCCACCACTCTCCTCTACCCCCTGAGCAGCCCCACCACTATCCTCTACCCCCTGAGTAGCCCCACCACTCTCCTCTACCCCCTGAGCAGCCCCACCACTATCCTCTCCCCCATCACCAGCCCCACCACTATCCTCTCCCCCATCACCAGCCCCACCACTTTCCTCTCTCCCCTCACCAGCCCCATCAACATCTTCATCAAAATTAACACCCTCAACTAAACTATCTACATCAAAATTCACATTATCATCATATGCATCAGACTCATTCACAGCAGCTTCAGAAGCACTAAAGTTATTTACATTATCATCAACATAATTACAACTATCATTATTCATCAAAACATCATCATTTTCAATCATTTTTGTATTCAGTCCAATTTCAACTGTACCATTCATGTCCCCCAAATTATCATGATAAGTTAGGGCATGGTACTTTTCTACTCTTTGGTTAATCAAATTTCCATTTTTATCAATTGCACATAATGGGCCCTCTGTGTCTTCAACATACAAAAGAATATCATTTATGCCTTTAAATGCCCTAATGAACTCTATAATTCCTTTGTCCCCCCTTAGGATTCTAATGCCGTCATCAAGCTCATGACCAGGAAGACAGTAATATATGTCAATGTTACAAGACTTCCCACCAGCTTTCACATACATATCAACTTAGGTCATTATAGAAAAGCCTCTCTTTATCTACATTAGGAAACCATACTTTATGACCCCCAAAGTATTTAACCTTAGGGGCCCACACTACATAACCCCCAACCCACAAATAAAAATCTGCATATTCCCCCAACACCATTATCTACATAGACAACAATAAATAAAGATAATATTTTATTTAATTGCACAAAACAATAATACAGAAACAACACGCAGTATAAAAAAAAAGGTCTGACCAAGATTCCCAAAACCCATTTGACTGTTACAGTCAAATGCATATTCAAGGTTTTTGGGGGTCCACATGTTTACACAAAAACATGAACAAAAAAACACACATGCAACATTAGGGGTGGAGACCGAAAAAAACCACTCATCAAACCAACGTAAAAGGCAACAGTCTTAAAAAAGCAAATTTAACCCACAAAAACATGACCTAAACAAGTATTCAACCAACAACAATGACGATTAAACAAACAAAATTTAACCCACAACGAAGCATGCCAATGTTCCCCAAACCACAAAATAAAGTTTTAGAAAAATCATGCTTATAAATAAATATTCAAAAAAACCCGAAATCAAACCTGGGTTTCAGCAAATCGTATCAGATTCTTCAAATCTTCGTATCAAATTCTTCAATTCTTCCTAACTACTTGTTGTTGGTCTCCAATCGAACGATTTTTGTTGTTTCCCCCAATTTTTTCCTTCCAGAAAACCCTAGATTCACCCCCCTCTCTCTCTTTCTCTCTCTCTCACTTTCTTCAGAGTACAAGTGACCTAGGTGCAAAATTACTGTGCCCCAGCGTAAAAGTAAAAAGGGCATAACGGGAAAGTCACTCAAATATTAACACCGTTAGTACTTGGCCGTTAGAAATAGCACGTGAGCATGTTTTTCAAAAACACAAGGTGGTTTATCCATATTTGTAAACCACAGGTAGATTTTTTGCAATTTTTTCATTTTTTTTTTTCGGTAAAAGAAGGTAAAACTAGTCTAAGTAGAGGCTAGTTCCTCCATTTTGACAAAAGTTAGGACCTTTTCAGGAGGTGTACTTCATATGTCTCTTCTATTAAAAATACATGACCTAACTTGGCCCAAGCATCATCACAGAAGTTTTCTAGTCTTCGAATGTGATGAATCTTCCTTTCTCATAACATATTTAAAAGTCCCTTGCAGTCTTCAATGATCTCCGGTGAATCTTCGTATTTGCCGCGGCGACCAACTGGACCTCCACAGCTTAGTCAACTTCAATCTCAATTTTTCCTTACGCGTCTCTCCCAAGCCAAACGCAAGCCTTCCCTTATGCCCAATAACTCAGCAGCCGTGATTGAGACCTTGCCTAGTTTAAGTGAGAAGCCAACCAACCACCTGCCCCTGTGATCCCTTACCAGTCCTCGTGCCGCCGCCTTGTTTGAAGTTTGATAAACAACCACATATATATATATATATATATATGGCCCTCTCTTCCCTGCTTTCATTTCAAACCTCTCTCTCTCTCTCTCTCTCACTCACTCACTTACCTGTTCTACATATATATATGGCCCTCTCTTCTCTGCTTTAATTTCAAACCTCTCTCTCTCACTCTCTCTCTCACACACACACACAAATGGAGACCACCGACTCAAAGACTGTGGTCCGCGAAGTTCCACAATACCTACGAGTATACAAAGACGGAACCATCGAGAGACTCATCGGCACAGAAATCGCGCCACCGGGCGTCGACCCCCAAAGCGGAGTTTCCTCAAAAGACGTTGTCATCCAAACATACACCGGCGTCTCCGCCCGCCTCTACCTCCCCAACCCGGTCGCCCACCGCCGCAAGAAACTCCCCTTGGTGGTTTTTTTCCACGGCGGGGCATTCTGCATATCCTCCACCGCGGACCCCAAGTACCACGAAATGCTCAACATCCTCGTAAAAGAAGCTCAAATCATCCTCCGTTTCAATCGATTACAGACTCGCCCCGGAAAACCCACTCCCGACAGCCTACGAAGACTCGTGGGCGGCGCTCAAATGGTTGACCTCCCATCCGGCGGCGCGCTCCGGCCCTGAGATTTGGCTAAAGGAATACGCGGATTTCGATCGGGTTTTCCTAGCAGGGGACAGCGCCGGCGCTAATATATCCCACCATTTATCAATCCGCTCCGGGTTGCCAAACGAGGGACTGGGCGGGTTAAAGATATCCGGGATACTGATGATACAACCATATTTCTGGGGCGAAAAACCCATCGGAGTTGAATCCGAAAACCCCGATTTTCAAATCGGTTGTCGACAACTGGTGGAGGTTCGTTTGCCCTTCGGATCTCGGGTGCGACGACCCGTTGATCAACCCGTTTGTGGCCGGAGCTCCGAGCCTTTCCGGGTTGAATACGGACCGGGTTCTGGTCTGCCTTGCGGGTAATGATATCCTGCGGGAGAGAGGAAGATTGTATTATGAGTCCCTCTTGAAGAGCCAATGGCAGGGCAAAGCAGAGTTTTTTAAGACAGATGGAGAAGATCATGGTTTTCACATAATTGATCCCACATCGGAAAATTCGAAAAACCTCTTCAAGCGCTGCGCTGAGTTCATCAACAGTGTTTAAAAAAAGATCATGTTTGTGAGTTTGTTTAATTTCGATCGAAATGTACAAGAAAATAAAACCTGGATCTTGTTCTGTAATATTGTTCTTAATTTCGTTATCAATATGGAAAAATTATTATTCGTATCAAGTTTGAGTCAACAGGCTGACGAAGTTTAAAAGATGTTTAAGTTGACATTCATGTTTCCGTTATGAGAATTATGATAAATTATCGAATATAATCATTCTATTATAGGCTTCGTTCGGTTAGCTTGAATTCTTAATCTTGAAATTGGCAATTGTAATGTGAGGGAGGCAGATTAGGTATGATTTATTATCTATTCAATGGTGGCCGGTTTCCAAATTATTATAGATATCATTGCATAGGTCAGACATATTTTGGGTTTGTTTGTGCACCGGGTAGATAAATGTATTTTAAAAAAATAAAAAGTGACACATGTCACTGTTTCAAGCACCCGGTGCAGTGCACCGTATGCAGCATGGAGGAGGCCCATATTTTGTTGTTCGGTTATCTGAATCAGTATTGGCCACCTAATTTTTTCCATGTTCATTTACGTATTTACCCTTACTCTTTCAGATGCTTGGAAATTTACGTTAAAACCCTCACTTACCCATCACAAATGAAGAACGCATTTCCCTCCAGCAACTATTTCCCTTGAGCATGATTTCTATCATTTTCCATGTTTGATTTTGTGCCCCAAAATATTTTGTACTCTTCATCTCGTGACCAAATTTATTTGTAACATACTTGCACGTGATGCATAGCGGCCTTGTGATTCCTAACCAAAATAGTTGAAACCACTATTTTCCCATTGATCATTATTCTTGTGCCAATGAAGTTTCATTTCCACTTTATAATTTTATGTATTTTTTATTTATTTATTCCAATAGCCTGTTATGGTCATGTTGGTATAAGCCACCCGTTGAATGAGCACAACGCCCCACTTCTATTTGAACAGCCCATTTCAATAAATCCCAAGTTGGCCGTATATCTTTGATAACCACTCTCTTTCTATTTACTTTAGAATACTGCTTCACATTTCGAAAAAAGTAGTAGTGAAGAAATTACGGCAGTGACATAATATGGACAGAAACAGTTTGGAGGAGAGCGCTACGATGTTCGATCATGAAGCCACAATGTACCCAGGGGAGAACTGGCGGCGTCTCCTCTCAGTTCCAGTCAACAATGTGTACAATATTCCAAACATTACCACTGTATTCTAGAGCAGAAATAAGTGCACCCACAACAGGAACATCAATTGTCGCCGATGATCCATAAGCTCTGAAGTATTCACCTCCCTTTTGTATTAGGGACCAAGAAATTGAATTCCATTACTCAGGGGAGTTGAGGATACAATAATAAAGTACTCATTGTAATCTAGTAACATAGACGCATGTAGCCATTGTGTGTTTTGCAAATTTCACATCACACCAAATCTATATTTTATCAAAGTACAAACAAGTAGCATATACACTATATGAGTCAGTCACAATAACACTGACATCTGCACATCACACTTTCGATAAATCATGCCCCGATCTCATATTTTTTAATGGAGAAAACTGCATCGTGAGAAATATTAAAACCAGAAAACAATCACCACCAAACTAGCAAGTTTGTATGATACCGCTGGTTGTGCCAAGTGATTAAAATTCTTTCAGATCTAAACCAAATTTTGGATGGAAAAAATATGTATAATCAACAAATAAAATGTTCCTACCCACGATGCAAATCGGTAATGTTCGTTTCGGTCACTCAAAATCGATCGGTACATATCGTCTTCCTTCCAATTTGGGGGCGCCTCTTAAGGTCTTTATTGTGATCCAGATGGTTAGCAGAGGTGTAGTTAGGGTTTTGGAGAAAAGAGGTGAGGCAGGTGAAATTGAATGCTAAGGCCTTGTCTGTGTGTTTTTTTTTTTTCACAAATATTTTTTGTACGGTCAAATTATGCACCCACAATAGGATAGAATTGGAAAATAAAATTGTACGACTAAGACATTTTTGTAATAGCACACAACCAATAAAAATGGAACCTCAAATAACTAGTCTCACCCCTTCCCCTGAGATCCAATCGTGCATGAATAGTTGTTTTAATTGCTGGTCGAAATGAATATTAGCCGACCCCGAAATTATTAATTGCATTAACCGAACAACAAATTATGTATGACTGGGGGCCTATTTCTTGGCTTATCGAGCTAACCGAATGAAGCCTATATATATATATATATTTGGACATTAGCAGTGACGAAGCAGGGGATAGGTGGTGGCAGCCCCTTCTTTCAATTTTTTAAAAATATATTTTTTAGTATATATATTTATTAGAATTTTAAAATTTCACCCCTCACCTTTAAAATAAAAAATTAACTTTTATATAAGTTATATAATAAAATTTTTAATTTTTTCTACTCTATTTTATTTTTACTGATTTATTTTTACTTAATCTCATTTACCATAATAATTAAATTCTCTCTCTTTCACTTTCCACTCTTTTTCTTTATTCTCTTTAAATTAAAATATTAAAAATCTATTAGATTTTACTGATTTCTTCTATCTCAATTAAAACACTAAAAATCTTATTATAATTTTTATTCTCTCATAAACCCTACAATATTCAAAAAAAAAATTTCGAAAGCAACGTACAAGAAATTTTAAAATTTATACATTTATTTATTTCTTTTTTTTTTGTATTTGATTTTTGTATAAAGATTTGAATATTAGGGTTGTTGATACGAATCCTGGTAGTTCTTCAATATTAAACTTAATGAGTCTTGTTGTTTATTTGTTGGACTATTAAACTTGAATGAGTCTTACTAGTTTGACACTTCATATTTAATTGGAGTGATTTGGAGAATGTGATGCGGAAAAAAAAAGATATTTTTTGAACTTTGAATATATTTTTTGATTATGAGAACAAAGAGAGAGAGAGAGAGAGAGAGATCTAGTTTAATAATTTTGATTGTATATGATTATGTGGGTTTATTATTGTTAAAAAATTCTTTGTTAAGTATTTTTTAAAAGCAATTCATTATCTACTATATTTGTTTCTTTTGAAATAGAAAATAGCTTGTTATATTTTTTCAATATCATTTTCCATATATTGTCTTGATTGTAATACTTCTTTTTTTTATTGTAGCACTTCTAATTGGTTGTATACGCATAAATATGATAACTTTTGTTGTTTTATATATTAATATTATATATAACCCTTATATTTATACATTTTAATAATAAATGATCTCAAAAAAATTTCGCCCCCTCAATCAAATTTCTGGCTCCGTCCTTGGACATTAGTAATAACAACAGTGCTTTTATCCAAGAAATGCAAAAATGGTATTCTTGACCAAGGGTGAAAATGAGTCTGCATCGAGTTGAGATTTTATCTTTTCTCATACTAGAGCTCAAGCTTGAGTCAAATAAATCGAGCTCAAGCTTGAACTTGACAAGTTAATAAAAATAAGGCTTGAGCTTGACTTATTAGTTAGAATTTATGAACATATTATAGGCTCGAACCAGAATTTGAACTTAAACCAAGAAAATTTTAATTATTTTATTACTTTTGTGATGTGATCAAGTTTCCCTCCATTAGGCCACGTTACCTTCCCACCAGAGAGATAAGGCCAAGTATGAAGCCGAAGGCCCTCGAATTGGTGTGCTGTCCTCGAAAGAGGTTCTAAACCACCAAAGAGGAGCTTTCTTGTTTGCCCTCGAATGGGTGTGCTGTCCTCGAAAGAGATTCTAAGCCACCAAGAAATAGCTTCCAAGTGTGCCCTCAAATGGGTATACGGTCTTCGAATGAGGTTGTATGCCACCAAAAAGGGGCTTCCAAGTGTGCCTTTGAATAGGTGTGTTGTCCTCGAATGAAGTTGTAAGCCACCAAAAAGGGGCTTCCAAGTGTGCCCTCAAATAGGTGTGTTGTCCTCGAATGAGGTTATAAGCTACCAAAGAGGGGTTTTCATGTTTGCCCTCGAATTGGTGTGCTATCCTCGAATGAGGTTCTAAGCCACCAGAGGGGTTTCCAAGTGTACCATCGAATGGGTGTGCTGTCCTTGAATGAGGTTGTAAGCCACCAAAAAGGGGCTTCCAAGTCTGCCCTCAAATGGGTGTGCTGTCCTCGAAAGAGGTTCTAAGCCACCAAAAAGGGTCTTCCAAGTGTGCCCTCGAATGATTGAGCTGTCCTCGAGGGAAGATGTCCCATTTAAGGGCATGTCCGCTGGATCCTTGATGAGTACTTGGCCCATATAACAGCTAAAGGGGGCCCAACTACTCTGTCAGACGCAGACAACCCCAGCCACCAAAATATGCCCTGACAAGATAGGTGGACCCTTTAAATTGCAGGTGCCTTAAATGCTCCCTTATAAGTGCAATATCAAGCATTAAATGCCCAAGATATGCATTTAATGCAAAAGTCAAGCCTCATTAATGAGAGTAGGGCCCCAGCCGCCATTTTGGACTTCAAGATGTGACAAAAAGCATGTTCACTTGTACTCCCTAGGTCAAATCATATGGTCAATCCCCATCAATCCCATCAAATCAAAGACTCACTCTCATTATAAATAGGCAAAAGGCTCTCCCACATGAGGTATCTTACATATCTTGCATTTTCTTCTAAGAAAATAGCACTTTACTATTCATCATCTTCTTCAAATACCCTACAACTGACTTGAGCGTCGGAAAGCCTACGCCGGGGCAAAACCGGCTAGTCTCACGTGCGTTCCTTCCTCTTTGACAGGTGGGCCACCAGCATTACCGTCAGGAGCTCTTCGGACCCCGACACGTGGTCGATCCAGAAATCGACTGAATCATTTTGGATTATCGAAAATTATTAAAGATTATTTAGAATTATAAGTATTGTATGAATATGAAAGTAAATATTAAATAAAATTACGAGGTAGCTTCGATCAAGTGTAGAGCTGCACGACAATTTTTTTTTAAATCGATTTATTACAATAAATCAATTATATCAGTCATCTACATTACGATTATAATATTAAAATTTCAAATGAAAAATCAATTATTATAACCAATCATCAGCAAATAACAATAAATACAAACTACTACAAAGTACGAAGAATTTAGTATCAATTTAAAAAATTATCTACATTCACAAAAAATTAAACTCATAACTTTAAAATTATGGGATCTCCACTCAATCTCCATCTATGTATCAGTTTTCAATAGTTAGAAAAAAAATAATAAAAAAGAAGATTACATTTAAATCAAGTCCACTCAAGTATTATTGATTATGCTGAGCTTTTTTATGATGTTATTTTAATTTGGTATTTTTTCTTAGGGAAGTCGTTTTCAAATCGATTATATTGCACTTGTTTAGTCACATTATGAGCACTAAATAATTGTTTATTGATAGTTTTCGTTTCTTAAATGTTTTTGACCCGTTGTATCCGGCGTTCACATTCGCAATTCACAACTTAAAAGAGTTGAAAATTGTTAGGGCTGTTGGCGCTGCCCCATTAATGCTCCTTTAACACAAGTCAGCATTTCAAGTTGTAGAATATTAATTGGAGTAGATAACATTAAGTAGATAATATTAATTGCATACATGATAATGGATGAATATAAATTATTTGAATGACTACAAATAATTTCGTCTCTCAATGAGGCATTTCCTCAATAGTAAATTAGAGGTCTCATAAGTTCAAGATTATGGGTTCAATTTACCATAAATATGTGTATTTTTTTAATTTAATATATATTTCTTCTTACTGCATAGTAGTCGTATGCCTTTGGATTTCCTATTTTATTTTTATCTTGCCTTTTATTTCATTTTATTACATATATATACCTCAATTACAATAAATTTACATCTAATTGTGTATATAAAAAATATTTTTCATTCATGCAGTATTTACATGTAATATGAAATAGAGAACGAAATAGAAAATCAAAATAAGAACTAAACGAATGTATAGTAGTGGTTTGATGTTTGTCAAATGTAACTATGTAAGCGTTTTCATGGGGCATGTCAGAAAAGTTATATATATCTAGTGTGAACCTCACTCATGTACCAATATGATTAATAAACATTTCAAAGTGTTGCGTCTTTTATCAAAATATATAACAATTTTACATATTAAACTAATTTTCACTCATATTGATGTATGAGTGGGACTTACATCAACTGTATTTAAAAATCTACTAAGATCTAATGTATCTTGAGAATATTTGAGATGTTTATATCAATTTTAAAATATTAATTTTCTTTTTTCATTATTTTAATTTCTTTTTTAGAAATTATCCTAAAATAAGATGTGATACCTTGAGTTGAAGATAATTTAAAAAGTACACTCAAATAGTTAGTAGTTAGAACAACCACATAAATGTATAAACCATTACTTTTTAAAGTAGGTCGTTGAAGAATTTTAATACTTTAAGATTAAAAAAAAAAAAAAATCACATCAGGAACTAGACCCTAAACTAAAGCCACATGCACCCGCCACATAGTACCTCTTGCTTCCAACTTTGGAAGCCATGTCCGTCCGATCTACATATGTATATATGGTCCTATCTTCCCTGCTTTAATTTCAAACCTCTCTCTCTCTCTCTCACTCACTTACCTGTTCTACATATATATATATATGGCTCTCTCTTCCCTGCTTTAATTTCAAACCTCTCTCTCTCTCTCTCTCTCTCTCTCTCTCTCACACACACACACACACACACACACACACAAATGGAGACCACCGACTCAAAGACTGTGGTCCGCGAAGTTCCACCATACCTACGAGTATACAAAGACGGAACCATTGAGAGACTCATCGGCACAGAAATCGCGCCACCGGGCGTCGACCCCCAAACCGGAGTTTCCTCAAAAGACGTTGTCATCCAAACGGACACCGGCTTCTCCGCCCGCCTCTACCTCCCCAGCCCGGTCGCCGACCCCCGCAAGAAACTCCCCTTGGTGGTTTATTTCCACGGCGGAGCATTCTGCATATCCTCCACCGCCGACCCCAAGTACCACGAAATGCTCAACATCCTCGTAAAAGAAGCTCAAATCATCCTCCTTTCAATCGATTACAGACTCGCCCCGGAAAACCCACTCCCGACAGCCTACGAAGACTCGTGGGCGGCGCTCAAATGGTTGACCTCCCATGCGGCGGCGCGCTCCGGCCCTGAGATTTGGCTAAAGCAATACGCGGATTTCGATCGGGTTTTCCTAGCAGGGGACAGCGCCGGCGCTAATATATCCCACCATTTATCAATCCGTTGCGGGTTGCCAAACGAGGGACTGGGCGGATTAAAGATATCCGGGATACTGATGATACAACCATATTTCTGGGGCGAAAAACCCATCGGAGTTGAATCCGAAAACCCGATTTTCAAATCGGTTGTCGACAACTGGTGGAGGTTCGTTTGCCCGTCGGATCTCGGGTGCGACGACCCGTTGATCAACCCGTTTGTGGCCGGAGCTCCGAGCCTTTCCGGGTTGACTACGGACCGGGTTCTGGTCTGCGTTGCGGGTAATGATATCCTGCGGGAGAGAGGACGATTGTATTATGAGTCCCTGTTGAAGAGCCAATGGCAGGGCAAAGCGGAGTTTTTTAAGACAGACGGAGAAGATCATGTTTTTCACATAATTGATCCCACATCGGAAAATTCGAAAAACCTCTTCAAGCGCTGCGCTGAGTTCATCAACAGTGTTTAAAGAAGATCATGTTTGTGAGTTTGTTTAATTTCGATCGAATTGTGCAAGAAAATAAAACCTGCATCTTGTTCTGTAATATTGTTCTCAATTTCGTTATCAATATTGAAAAATTATTATTCGTATCAAGTTTGAGTTAACAGGCTGCCGAATTTTAAAAGATGTTTAAGTTGACATTCATGTTTCGTTATGAGAATTATGATAAATTATCGAATAATAATCATTCTGTTGTCCGCATACATACATACATACATACATATATATATATATATATATATATATATATATATATGTATTTGGACAATAGCAAAGACGGAGCAACGGTAGCTGGTGGCAGCCGCCCTTTCATTTTTTTTAAATTTTATTTTTTAGTATATATATTTATTAAAATTTTAAATTTCACTTGTTCTCTTTAAAATAAAATTTTAATTTTTATATAAGTTATATAATAAAAATTTTATTTTTTTCTATTCTATTTTATTTTTAATAATTTATTTTTACCTCATCTTGTGATTATTGATATGAATCTTGATAATTATTCAATATTAAACTTAATGAGAATTGATAGTTATTTGTTGGACTATTAAACTTGAATGAGCCTTACTAGTTTGACACTTCATATTTAATTGGGAGTAATTTGGAGAATGTGATGCAGCCAAAAAAAGATATTTTTTAAATTTTGAATATATTTTTTGATTATGAGAACAAAGAGAGAGAAAACAAATCTATTTTAATATTTTTTGAGTTTTGATTGTATATGATTATGTGGGTTTATGTCAATTTTATTTCTTATTGTTAAAAAATTCTTTGTTAAGTATTTTTTAAAAGTAATTCATTATCCACTATATTTGTTCTTTTTTTTAAATAGAAAATAACTTGTTATATTTTTCAGCATCATTTTTTATATGTTGTTTGATTGTAGTACGTTTTTTTTTTATTGTAGCAATTCTAATTGATCGTAAACGCATAAATATGATAACTTTTGTTATTTTATAGGGTTAATTACATCTACTATCCCTCTAAAGATACGAAACTATAGTTGGTCCCCCAAAAATTTTCAATATTACCAATACATACCTTGATAAATTCCAAAATTACAAATACCCCCCTGGTCAGCCGATTGCCGGTCATTTTTTCATGAACTTTCGATTTTACCCCTAATTTTTAATTTATGATAATTACATCTATTACCCCTCAGAAGATTGAAAACTACAATTGGTCCCCAAAAACTTTTAATATTACAAAGACATACCCTGAAAAATTTAAAAATTACCAATACCCCCATGAGTAGCCGATTTTCGGTTATTTTTTCATGAACTTTAGGTCTTACCCCTAATTTTTAACCTTAAAAAAAATAATAAACTGAAAAATAAATGCTTGTAAAGACCAACAAAACCTACGGTAATTGAACCATCACAATCTCAACTTTCCAATGATGCCCTAGTCAACACCATCATACTTCGTTTGACCGGCGATCAAGGAGAGTCAAATTTCAAATTTCACAACACTCGCTCTGATTCCTACATTTATTGCAGATGTTGAAGCCCCATCAAAAAAACCACTCATTTCTTCCCCCAAAATCGCATGTGACGCCTCTCCTTCTTTTATTTTCTCGTTTCTTCTCCCCGGTGGCCGTACTCTCGCCGACAACCGATTTTCTCACCACTACAAACCACACTTCCACCGCCATCATAGCTATCTCCAAGCACCATCAATCCATTGCATGTGCAGGGTACATTGTGTTTTTAAAATGAAGAAGTTGTCCCTTATTTGTACGCTGTATATTTATTTATATATATGAAAATTTTAAATATTTAAGTATGTATATTTTAATATTTTAATTTAAGTATTTATGTCAAGGGATAATTATATTTACTACCCCTTCGAAGATTGAAAACTACAATTGGTCCCCCAAAACTTTTCAATATTACCAAGATATATCCTGAGGAATTTCAAAATTACCAATACCACCCCTACAATTTAGGTATATTACAAAGGACACGCATGAAAAAAAATCTATGAAAATTGAGTAAGGGTATATTCGGGTTTTCATTAAGAATTTTGCTGACGTCAGCTACTTTTGACCTGCAACCGGCTGACCAGGGGGGTATTTGTAATTTTGAAATTTATCAGGGTATGCGTTGGTAATATTGAAAATTTTTGGAGGACCAACTGTAGTTTCGTATCTTTAGAGGGGTAGTAGATGTAATTAACCCTATTTTATATGTTAATATTATATATAACCCTTATATTTATACATTTTAATAATTAATAATCTCGAAAAAATTCTGTCCCCCCCTTAATCAAATATCTAGCTATGCCCCTAGACATTAGTAATAACGGCAGTTGAGCTTTCATCCAAGAAATGCTAAAATGGTGTTCTTGTGAAAATGAGTCTGCGTCGAGTTGAGATTTTATATTTTTCTCATACTAGAGCTCAAGCTTGAGTCAAATGAATCGAGTTTGAGTTTGAACTCGACGATTTAATAAAAATAAGGCTCGAGCTTGACTTGTTAGTTAGAATTTATGAACATATTAGAGGCCCGAACCAGAATTTGAACTTAAACTAAGAAAATTTTAATTATTTTATTATTTTTGGATTATTGAAAATTATTAAAAATTATTTAGAATTATAAGTATTGTATAAATATGAAAGTAAATATTAAATAATATTACAAGGTAGCTTGTGAGCCTTCAAATAAGAATTATTTGATCCAAATTCGATTCGAAATTCATATAAGCCCGATTGGAACTCAATTTTTTCAAACACGAGTTGTGAACTTTTGTCAAACTGACTCGTTAAAGCTTGTGAGCAGATGTTTCCATCGCATGCTGGACAGGTTTTTAAGAATTTGAAGCTGCCCACAATAACATATGATGCCAAGAAACACACACACGTACACGCATCCACGAAATTGTTGTTTCGAAAATAATTGATGGGAAACCAACAACGTGGTCTTCTCACGAGGCTCCATAATCTCACCTTTCGGTTGGGATTTTTAAATATTTTATTCTTCTACTTGTATTTTATTTTTCATTCTGATTTAATAATTGTGTGTTTAGTTTAAAGTTGCTTGAGACATCAATTAAATTATAAAATTTGTAACTATTCCGCGAATTATCAAAAGATGCAAATAGAAAATAAAATTGCAATTAAATTATTAATATAGTAATCAATCACAAAATAATTCATTTGATTGTAGCATCAATTGGGTGTCACCAAATCAAAACATTTTATTTTTCTTTGACTGGCCAACAAACTGAAAAAAGCAGTGTGAACCCACTCAAATTCCTTTCGACACCCGATTTAGAATCCGCATTTATATTAAAAAAATAAATTATACCATATTATTAATTCACTAAAAAAATAATAACATATATGATGTGGTCGGATTTTGTACGAGGGACGTGTTACTCCGAGTAAAGGTAACGTTAGAGTATAACTGTCCAAGGTCTGTCCAAAGTCCGAGTAAAGGTATGAATATGCTGGTCGGGTCCTATTCTGCAAGGATGAAACACACGTGAACGTAGCCGGATGTGTCTCCAGCGAAGACCCTCCGACACTCAAGTCAGAATTCGAACAGGTAATTGAAAGGTGATAATGTGCATGAAAGTGAATTTGGAAAACTTATCCCCCATGAACAGTAATGTTATGCTATTTATAGTAATTGGAGATGGGTGGGCCGGATTAGGGTTAGGCTGGCCCAACCTTGTTATTCGTATAGGGAATATTCTTTGGCACGCGCCGTGGATGCGTCGGGTACACCCATTGTCAGAGACGGTTATTTTTGGGATCACTTCGAGAATGGTGCGGAACCATCCGAGGAGAGTGGGTCAATCATCGAGGACATAGTGACTCCGTGGAGACCTCGAATCGAGGAGACACATGGATGCTGGGGCACATTGGTGAGCTGTGCTCAGCCTCCGCCATCAGTAAAGGAAGCTATGGCCTGATCGGATTTGATCTGACACGTGGCACCTCACGGTTGGAGGTTTGTGATGAGCTGGTGCCGACGTGGCCAGAAGCAAATTCGGTCACGTCAATATAAAATATAATAAAATCTCGATCTTTTGTTCTCTATGTGGAGCCGTAAACCAAGTTAACACAATTAATTCCATGCTCCGCGAAAAAAAAAAGAAAAAGACAAGCATGGACAAGTTGATTATTATTTTTTATTGTTTTTATGACAAGTTCCATTAATCATTGTTAGGTATACCATAACTTTTAATATTTCTCTAAGCGACAGTAAACGATGAGAATAAAAGAAAAAAAAATGTTATTTCACCAGCCTCAAATGAATTATCAAAAGATTCCATATTTCTTATGTGAATCAGTGTTTGGTCTCACATGTTCATTCAACGATTTATATTAAATTATATTCTGTATTAATTTTAAAAAAAAATTAAAAATATGACAATTTTTAAATCGTTTGATGCATATGAAAATCTCGTATTAGGTCATGCATACAAAAATTTCCATGGCTTTTGAACGAAATACCATATTTTCCACGAATGGAGAAAAGGGTAACAGCGTCTGGGTTGAATCTTGAGCTCTAAATGTTGAATCAACAAGCCTTGTATGGGTTGCTTGCTTGAGTTTGAAGAACACAAAATAAAGAAGTTGTGTATGGAAGAGAACATGCCACATAGTGCTACATTTATTTTTTGGTTGGTACTTAGCTCATGTTTGAAAATTACACGACACATATGGTTTCTTTATTCTGCAAAATCTCCCATAAATCCTCTAAAATTAACATCAAAATAGGCAAAAATTGAAAATTGAAACTTATCTTTTTATTTTTCAAAAAAAAAAGGAAAGAAACTCGTCTTTTCATAAAAATAGGCAAAAAAAATATTAATTCGATGCATGAGGGAAAAATCTTGCAAGTTGTTCTAGTATGAATCAATTTATTAGCTAACGCCCTTTTTAGCAAACTTAATTTTGATTATTAAGATTTTCTATTCCAAAGTGGTGATTTATCTTTTACTTCATAATTTACGTTCATACCATACGTATAAGATTATTTCCAATAGAGAAAATTCTAACTCAGACCTGGTTCGGTCGAACCTAACAATTCATATGGCAAGTGTATTACACTTTCCAAGTGATTGGTCACTCTCCCTAAATTATCAACCATTCATAGGGCAAATGTAAAACACTCGCCACATGACTAACACTGATTCGCTCGAGACGGGTCTGGGTTAGAATTTCCCTTGGAATAGAAGATAAAATAAGGTTTGATATAGAAGACGTGGTGTAAATATATTAGTTAGGTAGGATCATCTTGAGAATCTACAATTCGGTAACTTATCAACACACCACATACTTTTCATTTTATTGAAGATTACAAATATTTACAACACATTAACAGAATTTGAATCTGGACATCTAACGACAACACACAAACGTTATCCATTTCCCCCAAGATTCTGGGGTACACTAAAGAATAAAAATAAAAAAATAGTAGAAGAATTATTTATGGACAAATCTTAATAAACTGATGATAATATATATCCAAGAATTAATTAAGCAGTCTACTTTGAGCAGTGAGGTGATTTTGCCTCCCTAAGCCTTTTTTCTTCAGACAGCAATTTTGCGAACCTGCCAACGCATAACATATATAGAAAGGGAAATAATTAGTCATTATAGAGCGTTTATTATATATATATATATATTAATCCATTGAATTTTTAAAAAAAATGGAGCAGTTGAAGAGTTAATTAATATGTACTTTTTCAAAGCACGAGCATTTGTGCCACCATTTTCGATCGACTCGAAGAGACCTGTGTCTAGGTTCATCCTTGAAACTGGTTTTTCAAGTAAATTTTGGCCAGTTTCAACAAGCTTTTCTAAATTCTCCTCTGTTGCAACATCCACAGATGAGACTGTTCCAGTTAATGTGTCGTCCTAAGAGTACAAACAATCAAAGAAAAAAACATATATATATCAGCATTAGCTTATTGAATAATTATCTCATCTAAAAATTAAGTTATTTTAAGAAAAAAAGTATTAAATATTTACTATTTTTAACATTTCTATGATACAAGCATACTATATTCAGTACAAAAACTGTAATATTAATGATAAAAGATTAGATGAAAATGCAAGTTCACGCTTAAAATTGGAGTCATGCAAGTAACAGAGACAATATTATTTAGACACGTGCCCAATGCAATGCTCGGTATGTCCATAAATTAATTTAAAATAAAATAAATCCGATACTTGAGATGGTATCTTGGACACGCTATCAACGACACTTTCTGGATTCATAGAGTTTTTTTTTTCACATAATTTTATAAGTATACAAATAGTAAATTTTGTTTCACATAATTTTATGAGCTTACAAATAATAAAACACTAATTAAAAATAAATATTTTCTATTCAATTAGGTGATAAAATTTTTTATTCTGTTTCAATAAAAGTTCATTGTTAACAAGAATCAATATTCTACTTGTTGCTATTTCTCAATACGAATATGAATATTATGCTTAATCTTCAAGATTCATTTTCATCATGAATGATATATGTAACAAATACTATGACTTCAAACTCTTTAATAACATCAAATTAGTGTGAACAAAACAAACACAAAATATTAAACATAAAAAGTTAGCGAATACATGATTAAGATGGATTTGAAATGGCTTACTTGAATTCGGAGGTAGTTCATTTCAGAATGAAGGGCTTGAAAAACGACAGAGAAATGAACATCGACCATGTCGGCGCTGGCCAGGGTGAAAACATCCACTATTGGGGTGGAACCGCCGTTGAGCAACCACCCCAAAACACCCCATTTTGCCGCCTTTTGCGCACTATACTTTTTCTCCGCCTTGCCGGAGCCCGTGCCAATTGAGATCACGAGAAAACGTCCGTAGTCCGTCGGTTTGATAGGAAAAAAGTCGGGATTTCTACCGAATACTTGTTTCGTCACTTGGCTCATTGCCACTAAAGCCTGCAAAATAGAAAAAAATGGACCGAGTTATGCTCTCAAAATGCACTTAGGAAATTAGTTAACCCGACTGGTCCGTAATAGTTCGGATCTTTTGCTATGCAGAAGTTATATGATCTGTTATACTCACTTTACATATACTTTTTTCATAAATATCATGCTTTTTTAATAACTATCTTGCTTTCTTGAATTTTTTATTTCTTTTTTATCAAATTTCTTTTTCTTTTTTTTTTCTAAGAGTTATGATTTTTATGATTTCTCTCTCTCTCTCTCGCGTGCACACATTGTCTCTTCCATTTTCCACGTACTTTTATGACCTCTCTCTCTCTCTCTCTGTGTCGCGCACACACACACACACACTGCATCTTCCATTATTCAGTATATTCGGTGTTAATCATATAATTTTATTTTAGAAGTTATGCTATACACTTATTAGTCATGTAATAAAGGTATTTTTAAATTTGAAAAAATTTAAAAATAGTATACTCATAGAATAAAATTAGTATATATTTATATTTTATTCTAACAAAATTTGAACATATAATTAAATTATTATATTATTTTTATATTTTGAACACATATGGATTGTGCCACACCATTACTAGATGTATGAAAATTCTTTTTTTTTTTTTTTTCCAACACCACACGCGATTGCCTGTTTTCATTTTTTTTAAAAAATAGAACAAAGAAAAGGTCTGAAATTAGTAAAACTGTATCCTCCCCTAATTTTTGGCAGTTCTAGATAGCAATTGTTAGCATTTTTTCAAAAAAATTTAGCACTCGAAACTTTTATTACCAACAAAGTCTTTTTTCTTCAAAATGTCTAAAATTAATTAGACACACACAAGCGCGCGCGCACGCACATACATATATATACGGTAGACCTTGTAACTATCAAGATTTTCGATGGCAGTACACTTACCGGATTGTTTGCTGCAACACCACCATCCACAAGATTGAACTCGCGAGCATTGCCTTGGTTGTCAATGTTCTTGAAGTAATATGGAGGAAGATAAGTTGGAGCTGCAGATGTGCCGATGCATATATCGGACAATCGAGCATCTATACATGATGAGCTCTCCAATTTCGCCTGCATCATTAAATCATCAGCTTCAATAATTAGTAATTGCAAAGTTGGGATTGTTTTGATTAAATCAATCTCATGATGCATCGTTTTAAATCTTATAGTACAAATAGGGATGCTTTAAAATAATTTTGTAGATTAATATAGGTACGTGATCCTTAAAGTCATGATAAGGACCCTAAAAAATTAAAATGTGAGTGAATTGTTATTTATTTTAGTAAATGTTGTAAAAAAATCTAAGCTAGATATGTGACATAAAATAAAGGGTTTTAATTAATGCTCAGCAGGATGGAATTAATGGGATAATTAATTAAGACCTCATAAGTAGAGAAGACTGTTGGCTGCAAATTCTTGATATCAAACGTTGGAATAACAACATTAGTCACTGTTTGGTGCAATCGAGTCTCCCCTAATTTTTCCCTCACAACTTGGTGCAAGTACTCTCCATCATACTTGGGTCCAACCAAAGATTTCAACGTCTTTCTGATCGATCCAAACAAGCCACTGCAATATTCCAAATTAAAGCAATACATTGAAATCAAGCAATATCACAGAGAGAGAGAGAGAGAGAACTTTTATGGGGCAATATGAAATATATACCCATTTTGAGGAAAAATTTTAGGAGAGTGTTGAAGGTAGAAAGGCTTGATATCCTTGGCAGCAAAGAGAGGACGATTATTGTTGTCAGGGGCAGTTAACATTGCTGTTACGAGCCCTCCTGTGCTTGTTCCTGAAATCACATCGAAGTAATCTGCAAGTCTTGCGTCCTCGCCATCCAACTCCTATTTCAATCCACGAAAAAATAATGTATTTAGTCATCGAATCAATTGAAAATTTATGCAATTGGAAATAAAAATTTAAATCAAACACTTCATCCCAAAATTTGAAATTTATCAGAGATGATAAATATTTGATATCTCCCATTTAACATGCATTTCTGTTCATTTATGTTAGAAAATGGGCGAATTAAACGAGAAAGTTTTGCTTGTAAGCGAGATTAAATTTCTGTATAATATAGAAGGTATCTTTATTATTTAGAGGGGAAAAATTTTAACTTTTCAAAATATGCATATGAAGTTTAACTTGATACGATTTAGAGGGAGGACAAAACAGCACTCCTTAACTAATGAAAATTTTTTGACGGAAAGTGTCTGTTACATATTTAAGGTATACACTATAAGAAAGAGTAATATTATTGACAAGATTTAAAAGTGACAATATAAAAGTTGTAACCAATAATTGTATAAAGTGACAATACATTCTATTTTGTCACTTATTAAGTTTTTGGCAAAAATACAATTTTAGGACAGTAACTTACACGGTTTGAGCTTTTTAGGACATTAATTTTATTCGTTTCAATTTTAGGACAATAATTTGACAATTTTTGACACATTTAGGACAAATGGCCGGAAAATACACGTGTCATTTTAATGCATTGTTGGCAAGATGAGGTGGAAATATTTTGATTTAATGTAAAATAAATTTTAAAAACAAAGCTTAGGTGGCAATGTTTATATTTTTTTTCAAAATTTGATTTACTATTATAAATTTATTTATTTATTTATTTAGTTATTTTTTAATGTAAAAAAAAATTAAATTCAACCCCTCCCCCCACCCCCACCACCCGCCCCCCAACCCCACCCCTTCCCCTTCCCCTTCCCCTTCCTCCACCTGTTCAGCCCGCTGCCGCCCCAGCCCCGCCCAGCCCTCCGCAACCCCCAGCCCCAGCCCAGCCCCGCTGCCCCCTTCCCAGCCCTCCCTAATTCCAGCCCAGCCCTCCACAGCCCCGCCGCCCCCTCCCCAGCCCCAGCCCAGCCCCGCCGCCCCCTTCCCAGCCCTCCCCAACCCCAGTCCAGCCCTCCACAGCCCCGCCGCCGCCCCCTCCCCAGCCCCGCCGCCCCCTTCCCAGCCCTCCTCAACCCCAGTCCAGCCCTCCACAGCCCCGCCGCCCTCTCCCCAGCCCTCCCCAGCCCCGCCGCCGCCCACTCCCCAGCCCCGCCGCCCCCTTCCCAGCCCTCCCCAACCCCAGTCCAGCCCTCCACAGCCCCGCCGCCCTCTCCCCAGCCCTCCCCAGCCCCGCCGCCCCCTTCCCAGCCCTCCCCAACCCCAGTCCAGCCCTTCACAGCCCCGCCGCCCCCTCCCCAACCCTCCCCAGCCCCAGCCCCGCCGTCGCCCCCTCCCCAGCCTGCCCCAACCCCAGCCCTCTCTCTCTCTCTCTCTCTCTCTGGTTCTCTCTCTCTTTGCCTCTCTCTCGGCGGGTTTGGCCGCCGGTGGCGGTGGCGGCAGCAGCGGCGGCGGCGATTTGTGTGTATATATATCAGATTTATATATGTAATATGTATATATGTATTGTGTGTGTGTGTATATATATGTATTTATATATATATATATATATATATATATTTGTATTTTATTTATACATAATAATGCCAAATAAGTAATTTCATCCTATTTGGATTGCCAACTCAAGCAAAAATGCCAAATAAGCGACACGTCATATATTATGTGTCCAACTTTCCCAATTTTTCAACCGCCGATCGTCAATTTCCGGCAAAATTGCGAATTACGATGCAATTTGTCCTAAATGTGTCAAAAATTATCAAATTACTGTCCTAAAATTGAAACGAGTAAAATTAATGTCCTAAAAAGCTCAAACCATGTAAGTTACTGTCCTAAAATTGTATTTTTGCCTAAGTTTTTTTGGTGGCAACAATTTTTATGTTGTTACAATATCACTCAATGGTGACAAGAGGTAATGTTTTAGTTGTCACCATTAATAATTAGTCACACATCTATAATGACAACTTGGTGACAATAAAAATTGTTATTAGGATTTTGTGAGAAAATTTCATTGCCACTAAGCTGTCACAATAGGTGTGTCACCAATTATCACTTTTGCACTATATTGCCACATTTTTACAATAAGTTGCCACATTAACATTATGTATACTATGTTTTGTGACATCATCAATTTGTTGTCACCAAATATATATAATTAATGATAATTTTTTGAGTGTCACTTATTATATTGTCACAAATTTACTCATTTTCTTGTAGTGATAATTAATGAATTAATGACAAAGTTCAATATAAATAAAATTAAAGAAATAATTAACAACAACACATTTACTAAAGGAATTATTATAGATGGAATCCATCAGAGAGACCAAATTTATAATGTCTTAGTTCGCCACTAAAAAGAATGCACTATTATAGCGACCCTTGCAGCTCCGCCATTGGTTGAAAACATGACGAATTCATCAATTGTTCTTATCCCACATAAATTTAGATATATATATGCATTAAAATGAGGAGTAAAGAAAGTGAAACCCCATGAATATATATATCTAAACTGATATCACATGAAAACTTGGCATTAGTAATCCATATATATATATATATATATATATATAATATGTACGTACCTGCAGTTGAGATTCAAGAAATTCAAGAACAATGGCAGGAATGATCCCTCTAATCCCACCCCCATCAATGCTGAGAATTGTTATCAGATTCCCATAAGTTGGGGGCTGAATTTGAAGAGTACTCGACGACGGTGCGCTCTTCATCATCAGCGAATATGTACGATCCTCTTGTTTTTCTCTAGATATCTTAACTAAATGAGATTATGTACTTAATAATTAACACTACTTTTGAGCTTCTTAATTCTGATCTTGCTTTGATATGTGCCTTGTAAAACATGTAGGGTTGATGCATTTATAGTCGTCCAAAGAAGAAAATTCTTCATGTGACGTCAATTGGAGTTGATTTAATTAACTTGTGGATATGGCCAATTAAGAAGGTCAAGTACACATTAATTAGCTGCAAATTAACTTAATTGCAATATTAATTGGATACGTTGGGTGGTACGTATGCATGGAAAATATTGATTCCACAGCGTACACCCGTAGTTTCTTACTTAGGCGCATTCATGCATCTACATCAGACGGATTACAAGCAAAATTAATTAATAATAAAGTCTATAACTAAGTCTTATTGATTTGGAGAACCCTTAACATATTATACTACGAAGGAAAAAAATATTTATGGCAAGATATTGATTGATTCAAGAAAAGTAAGTAGTCATCCTTAACATATATACTACAAGGAAAAAAAATATTAATGGAGGGATGTCATCGATGCTGACAAGTATTTTCTTCGACGTAACGGTAATTTTGTTTTTTGGCAAATCTAATAACACTACAAGATGAGTTTATATATAATTTCTTGCTATTTTGATGATTTTGCATACGTACATAAATTCGTGATGATAAAATTAATAATGAATAGTTATGAATGAGCACTAGGGATGCAAATGAGCCAATTGAGTCGAGCATTGGCCTTTTTCTTAGGCTCAAGCTTGAGGCCGACGAGCCAAGAAAAGACAAGCTTGAGCTCGGGCTCGAGTCATGTTTGAGCTCAAATCCGTTCGGCTCATTTGACTTGAATTAATGAATAAATTATAGATTCGAGGGCGAGTTCAAACTCGAGCTCGAATTCGAATTCGAAAATCAACATATTATTTATAATTATATAAAAATAAATATTAAAAAACAAAAAGCTGGCAAACCTAAGAACAAGAATTATTTGGCTTGACTTTGGCTCAAAACTTATACAGACTCGGCTTGGCTAAAATTATTCGAAATTCAACCTCGAACCTTTGTCAAGCCAGCTGGTCAGGCTTGCAAATGGACTCGAGTTGTTTGTATTGCTAACGAGCACTCTTGAAATTGCTCCATTCCCGTAGGGCAAAAACAGAGAATCTTTAGTATTATTTGTTTATGTATTTTCATACCATAAGTTTTTTTTTTTTATTTTCTTATCTCAACTGTTTACCAGCATATGCGTCATATATTGATGAGTATAGTACAAGATGTAGCACAATTATATAGCAGAAGATGCGAAATGTTGTTTGGGAAACTCTTAAGAAAGTGTACATTGTTATTAATAATCAACAATATACCAATTTAAAAATTCGTTACTACAACAATTAAATTTCGTACTAATGATCGTATTTCTGGAAAATAATATTTAATTTTATTTATTATGAATTATTAGTCATAAATTTTAAATTCCCACCCAACATTTGTTGCTCATAAAGATAGTGACAATGTGAAGGATAAAAGCCAATTGGAAAAATACTCGACAACTGAAACACCAACATCAGACTGATTAAAATTTATTGCCATTTAATCCATATGTTTAACTGTGGCAACTATCAATTAAATAAATTAACGCTTACATAAAACTAGTCTTTCAAAATGAGAACATTGGATGCATGAACAGTTGACTTGGTATAATATAACGGTTGATAGAAACCATTGCGTATCTAATTCATATATGGTAACTTTAATTAATTAGCACTATACATACATATATGTGTATATATATATGTTGATGAGTTTGGAATTCATAAGTGCTGGCAATTCTCATTGAATTTATCTGCATGCTTGGGCGGCTTCAGGCAAATTAAATATATCGGAAATTATTGGTCTAAGTTCTAACTATTTTTTTGTAATCCTTCACGTAACAGTAATCCACTTAACTTAGTTTTTATATTATAGCTTCTTTTTTTTTGAAGTAAATGGCTGCTTCGACGTTTGAAACATGTGTAAAACGACTGTAATTTTATTTTTTAATCCCCCTGATTAGCTCTTTTTACACGACTATTCGAAGATGAATTTGAAACTTCCTATTATAAGCTATTTGTTTATGTCATGAAGCTCATTTTGGATTCTCAATTATAGTTTATATTTCATTTGTGTTTCATTCATAGATACATACCAATTATAAATACTTTATATTTAAGTTCTATTCAAAAAAAACATTTTTTCACACCTAACACACACATTGAAATTCAAAGGTATTAGATGGGCCGGGCTGGGTTGGGGTGGCCACTCGAGCTTGCCCATGACTGAATTGAAGTGGGCTCGGCCTACACCGGGCTTGAAGTTGTTGTTGTTGTTGTGCGTGGGGGTTGAGATTATAATGTTGTTGTACCCGAAACATTGGACTAGAGAACTTTTTCGGCCTTCAAGGAAAATCCACGACTCGGACATAGCATAATTCATCGGGAACAAGGAAAATAATCAAGCCCGCAACGGAACAGCTCAAAATTCATCAACAACAATAGATAAACAACCACACAAACTCAAACCAACCCAAAGCCTCAGTTTTCCTAAACCTTATACACTACCAGCAACAGAACAAAGCATTAACATTCACCATTCAAATCAAGATTACACCAACTATAATTCAAAATTCCCAAAACTGCTTCAATTTCTTTAACTTGTTCACAATATTCCCTATGAATCCTGCAACAAAGTGCCAAACAACTAAGTAATTAATTTCTTTCTTTCATTGATAAGTATTGCTCTATTTTCTTTACCAGCACTTCAGCAAGAAAACTCATAAGAACAACCATACAAATAACCTACAAACAATTATATTAACATTCAATCAACACAAATCTTTCTCAAATATCCACTCACAATTTTAGCCTATACACAAAACTCATGCTCATATTTCATTAGTGAGTACCATTTGAAATTTCATCAAAGTAAATTGACAAAAAATCTACTCTACACCAACCTTTAACAATATAAGCACAAAGTTGATGAAAATACCCAAATTGAAACACAAGAATAAAATACCCAAATTGAAAATAAAATCTCGAATCCCCTCGACCCCTACTCCCACTTAGCCACCAGCTGCCTTCCCAACCAAGCCCTACGACCAATTAGTGTTTCTTGAATATACAATAGGCATTCACACCAGCTACATGAGACGAGAGAAAACAGCGTCGCTTCCCACGGATCACATACAACGGCAGGAAGTGAAATATAGCAGCAGTGTTTGTTCTCAAAGTTGCAAGAGCGGCGGTAGTAGAGGACGGGTCGCGGTGGTGGTGGGCGGACCGGAGGATGGGTTGCGGTGGTGGTGGGCGGACTGGACGATGGGTTGCGGTGGTGGTGGCTGGGAGAGAAGTCACAGAACAAGGGCTGCAAAATTAGAAATGAGGGTTTTAGGAGATTTGTTGAATCGGGTACCCGCAAATAAATTCGGGTTTTAATATTATACCCGAAATCCAACCCGAAAAGGGTCTATTTCGGGTCGGTTATCCGACTCGAAGTTGAAATTTTAAAAATAATCCGACCCGATCGGGTTTAGTCGGGTCGGGTTTCGGGTTACCCGACCCAAACGCCCACCCCTAGCGAGCACTATTGCCCCTCAAAACAGAACGCACTTCTCGAGGATTTGACACCAAGAGACCTTATCTCCAGGAGATATGGTCTCGTCTTGGACCCCAATGATCCTTCGAAGCATCCTCCTCGAGATATCCCGCTTGAGGGACTCTCGAATGCCTTAGATCTATGCAAACATCGCCTAAGGTTCCCCTCTAAGTGGAGACCAACCCTCGAGGTTTATAGAATTTGCAAGGGTTCTTGTCTCCTCAAGATCAAGGAAAGCCTCATTTGGAAGGGCACTTAGTCATCAAGCTATTTGATGCCCAAGGTTCCGCGTTATCATCAATTTTTAGTCAAAGTTGCACCTACTTACCCACTACCATTATCAATAGAAAAGATGTTAATCTTGGGTGCAATTAATGCTCCCACATAATAAATATTTTGGGCATTAAATGCAATGGATATATATTTAATGCTAAGATATCATCCCATTCAAATACCAAACCCATTCGTCTCCACTTTTCAGTGGTCACATGAATAAAGAATTGTATGAAGATGTCCCCACTGTTCTTACTAACAAATTGGGCAGATCAATAATTGCTCAACACATCACATAAGAGTACATTATAAACACCCTTAGGCTAAGTGAGTAAATAAGTTTTACATAACCCTAACTCATACATTTTCACACATTCTCCGTCTTGTTGTTGTTCTTCTTCTTATCACTGATTTGAGCGTCAAAAGACCTACGGTGGTGTTAAACTTAACTAGCTTGCGTGCATTTACTTTCTTTTGTAGGAGGACCACCAGCATCCCTTGAGAAAATCTCCTTGATGTCTATGCGGCGTTAGGGGTGAGCGTCGGGTCGGGTAATTGCGGGTTCGGATTTTGGGGGTTAAATACCTAATATGTATATGGTAGATTAAATTGCTACCCGAATTCGACTCAAACTATATGACTACCCGATTAATCGGGTACCTGATCGGATTCGGGTTGATGAAAATAAATTTTGTTAATTGTATCAATATGGCAATGAAAATCTTATTATTTCAAAAAATTAACATCTTCACTACAATTCCATCAATGCAATTCACACTCTAATATTAAAAAATAAAGTTAAAATGCTTACAATTATTAATTGTAAAATATTATTATAATTTTATTAAATTATTTAACACTAATATCATTAGCACATTAGCCATAAAGACAAGACATCCGATTCGAATGCCCACCCCTATACGTACAAGTCTTTGATTTTAAAAGGTAAACTTATCTCTTGGCAAGAGTACGAGTCTAAAAGGTAAAAGCTCATCTCTTGGTAGGAGTAGGGTTTTAAAAAGTAAAAACTCATCTCTTGAAAAGTACGTAGGACTGTAGAAATAGAATTCCATACAAATCTAAATTCTATATATTTTTTTATTTCTTTTTCTTTTTGAAATTTTTAATTGGGTACCGATCGTGTTCTTCAAGTGAAAAATAAAATCCGAAGTCTGACTCATATTTAAATTAGTAGAGTTCGGAATAACCCGAACCTGATTTTAAACTTTAATTACCTGCCCTAAAATTCCCAAACTCGATTGGATCGGATCAGGACCCGATTTACCCGATTCAAATGCCTACCTCTACTGTCCGTCCATCTTCAAACAACGTCATGATCTATTCTAGGTTCTTGTTTTAGTTTAAGTACTTACTTTTTTCTTTTTTCTTTTTTGTGGTTTAATTAAGTATTTAGTCTCTCCATATTAAGTTGTTTCAATATTCTAAAATTTGTTCTCAGTTTAAATAGTTATCTGTGTTATTTAAAAAATAAATAAAAAATTATAAATTTACAAATAATAATTTATATTCTATTAGTTTTTTGTTGTAGTTTTTGAGATAATAAAAAAAATTGAAACACAACTTTACTACATAAAAAAGGTATTGGATTAATTTTTATTAACTTTGAACCATTAGAATATATATAAATAGATAAGAACTAAACAAATACTCGTGGGTATGCTCGGGCTGTCTGACACCACCCTTATGCATATTCCAAAAGAAAACGTAACACCAATTAAAATAAAACTAAAACCTTGAAGGTCCCATTTATGTTCTCCAAAAACATTCGGATGTGGCATTTGCAGGACATCCATGCGCTAATACTTATTCTTCTAATACCAGTGAGCTTGTGTTTTAATGGCATAATAGAGGCCCTATAATCAATTAGTTATGTCTTTGAACACCAATATTTCTTTAAACTCAGCACAATTTAGAAATTTATTTATTTCTTATGTCTTATTTGTACTATATATAAAGAGTTTAGGGGGTCTAATAACCATCTTGGTCTTTTTGATCTGTTTTTGTGTTCCACTCTTATTTATATTCTCTATATCCTCTCTCTTCTCCCACCATTAATGTGTTTTTAATTTATTTATTTTCTCATTCTCTCTCCTCTATTATAATTTATATATATATATATATATATATATATATATATATCATTAAGTTATATTTTATTTTTTTTATTTTACACACTCATCAAGTGTGCCCCACTAATTAGTCTTAATTAGGGGTGGCAATTCGGGTGGATCGAGTGGATTTGAGTTAGGTTGGGTTGAGGTAGGGGTATAACACAAAATTTCGTAACACTAACCCAACTCATGAGTTGTCAAACCTATGAGACTTCAACACTAACTCAACTTGGTTGGGTTCGAGTCAATCCGGGTTGACCTATTTTAAATAAAAATTCCAACTTTTATAATGAAAAAATTAAAGTAATTATAATTTATTAGTTAAAAGTTGATTTTTTTCCCCTAATTTTTCATTTGGCTAACTATATTATATATACATTTATTTTGTATGTACTATAAAAAAACACCCCTTCACTAAGTTTACCGAAAATTTTGCGACAAAGAGATTTTTATATTTTGTCACAGTTTTAGAGTATCATCACATCATGTGATGATTAATGACAGAATTTAATGTAATTAGAACTAAATAAAAAATTAATAACAGGACATTCACTAACAAATTTGTTATAAATGAAATATAGCATAGAAAACTAAATTTGTAATTGATTTGTCACTAAAAGGTATATATTCTTATAGTCATGGTCGGCTACATACAAAATACATATTTGGAATTTACATTAGAAATTAATGAGTTTATTTCCTATTCTAGTTTATTTGAATTTTATTTATGATATACTGTAGAAATGTTAGATAAAAAAATTCATTCAATATTAAAATAAATTAATATAAAACTTCAATGAATGCAAATAAACAATAAGGACAAAGATATATTTTTTTTGGAGGGAAAAAGAAAATGATAAGTGATAACAAACATAATTATAACTTTTCATTCAAATTGATTTTTCACTTATTTAAAAGATTTAACGAATCTCTTATCTTTACATATCTAAAAGTTTTTGTGTGTTTAATAATTAAAAAAATTCCCTATTATCTTTTTCATATTTTTTCCTATAATTATATTGTTAATGATTAATTGTAACCATCAAAATATTATGATTTATAGTTTATACATAATATATTTTTCTCTAAACGAGAGAGAAAGGAGAAAAAAGATTTTAAAAATCGATTTGGGTTGGATTGGGTCGGGTTGTCGGTTAACCCATAAAAGGATTCGGGTTGTATGGGTGACCCACGAGTCAACCCAAACCAACCCATCCCATATTTTTCAGGTAGCTTTCGGATTTGACCCATTTTCAACCCAATTCACGAACTCTCAACCCTAACCCATTATTTTGGTATTGAGTTCATGCTGGATTGTCGTATTGGGTCAGAAATTGTCACCCCTAATTTTAATAAAAAACTTTGTTAATCATAATGGGCTGCTTATGCCAATTAAAAAGTCACTCCAATTCGGATCCACGTGCCTGAGCCCCGGCCCATGGACTCCAACAGGTCAAGATTGCATATCTCCGAGGCCCAAATCTGAGGGGCTAATTCGGAGCGCCTTGAACCCTGTTGGCCTTCGCCGCTAGGAGTGACCTCTTTTAAGTTTTGAGTCCGCAAAAATTGATCAACTATAATCATTGAATATTCCTTTTAAACGGGATTTTTATAGTTTAATTTTAGGATACATTTGATGAGTATATAGTCAATTAATCAAATATTTCTTTAAAACAAGATGTTTATAGTTTAATCTTCTGATGCATTTGATGAGTGTATAAATAATTATTGTGTCAAATGAGGTTATGAGTAGATGAGTAATAGCTCGAACCAACAAAAAATTATTGAATATATTAAATTAGAAAATTTGCAAAAAACTCACTTGGGGTTTTAGAAAATTAGACGTTACTACCATATGGTTTAAAAATATAGAAAAAAAAACCATTAGTTTTTTTTTAATTTATGCTCAAATTCTCTTGCCGTTAGTTCAACGTTAACGGCATTAATTTTTTGCCCGTTATGCCCTTGTATTATGAGCCACTAGATCGAAATCACAAAAATGAATGGTTCAGATTAATTGCTTAATAGAAAAAAATACTTGAATAAAATTTATAAATAAAAATACAAACACACACTACTAGAAACTGATCAAATAGCCACGGATTTTAGCCACGGGAAAAATCCGTGGCTAGGCCGTGGCTATTAGCCACGAAATAGCCACGGATCTGGAAAAATATTTTGTTTAAACGTTAGCCACGGATTAGCCACGGATTGCCCATGGCTAATTTAGTCACGGTCGCGCCGTGGCTAATTTTCATGGCTAAAATTGGCGCGAAATTTACCGCCATTTATTAGCCACGACTGGACCGTGACTAATTTAGCCACGATCATGCCGTGGCTGTGCCGTCTCCAAGGGCCACGGTTTGGCCACGGTCGGGCCGTGGCTAGCCGTCTGTATATATATATATATATATTATTTTTTTTCTATTTGAAATGTGCTCGTTTTAAATCGTTTTTTTATGATAAATATTTTCTTCAATTTTCTATTAATATATTAATATATAATTGATTAATATTCATTGTTGTGTTATAAACAATATATATATATATGTAAAACATATATAATATCACTACATATAGATAGAAGAGTATTACATATATATATATATATATATGTGCGCTATATATATAAGAGCGTATATAAGTACGAATGCGATTGATATATATATGTCAATCGCATATATAACTAATTAATGTTGTTTATTCTGTCAAATATACATATATATATATATATATATGATTCCAATTTAATTATGAATTATCATGAATCCAATTATGTAATTATATTATAATTTTCTGTTAATTTGAGATGTGGATAAATGCAAATTGAAAACGCATTATTTATGGGTAATTTTTAACCGAATATATATATATATATATATATATTAGCCCCGTTCTTGCCGTGGTTAATTAAATGTTGGTTTGCAAAAAAAAAAATAAACAGACGGCTAGCCACGGCCAGACCGTGGCTAACTCAGCCACGACCTGGCCATGGCTAGCCCGTGGCTATTAGCCACGGCTTAGCCGTCTGTATATATTTTTTTTATTTTTCTATTTGAAAAGTGCTTATTTTAAATCGTTTTTTTACGATAAATGTTTTCCTCCATTTTCAATTAATATATTAAGATATAATTGATTAATATTCATTGTTGTGTTATTAACAATATATATATATATATATATATATGTAAAACATATATAATATCACTACATATAGATAGAAGGGTATTACATATTTATATATGTGCGCTATATATATAAGAGCGTATATAAGTACGGATGCGATTGATATATATATATATATGTCAATCGCATATATAACTAATTAAGGTTGTTTATTCTGTCAAATATATACATATATATATATATATGATTTTGATTTAATTATGAATTATCATGAATCCAATTATGTAATTATATTTTAATTTTCTGTTAATCTAATTAATTTGAAATGTGGATAAATGCAAATTGAAAATGCATTATTCATGGGTAATTTTTAACGGAATATATATATATATATATATATATATTAGCCCCTATTTGTGCCATGGTTAATTAAATGTTGGTTTGCAAAAAAATAAAAATAAACAGACGGCTAGCCACGGGCTAGCCGTGGCTATTAGCCACGGGTTGACCGTGGCTAAGTTAGCCACGGTCTGGTCGTGGCTAATAGCCACGGCCCAGCCACAGCTTTTGCTAGCCACGGCCGGGCCGTGGCTAGCCGTCTGTATATATATATATATATATATATATATTATTTTTCTATTTGAAAAGTGCTCGTTTTAAATCGTTGTTTTACGATAAATGTTTTCTCATTGTATTAGAGGGTGTATTATTGGAGACCTGACCAGCATGATACCATTTGAAAAACTTTTGAGCACAAGGGATCGAACCTCCTGAAGAATAAGCTTAACAAGGCTCGTCATAAAAATAAGAAGCCTGAGTGGATCGGAGATGACGCTTGGCAGGAGCTGCAAACAAAATGGGGGTTGCCAAGTTTTCTTAAAAAGAGCGCAGTGAACAAAGCTAATCGGGCTTCCAATTCTAGTGGAAGGGGAATGACCGACCATAAAAGGGGTTCAAAATCTCACCTCACTTATAACGACGAGTTGGTTAGTATGTGTATTTCATTAGTACTTCAAAATTATGTTTGATAGTGATAGTTTTTAAAAAATATTATATCTATTATTACAGGAAGCTCAATTGGGGGAACCCCCAACCGTGGATCAGCCGTTCATCCATCTTTATTCTTAAGATGAGAATGGGGACATGAAATGATCTGATGAGAGGGCGGAGCGTTCATTTGTGAGTATTCATTATGTTTCAACTTTAATATTGATATTTTGACTTTGTTGCTAATGTTTCAACTTTAAAACTCGTAGAACGCATTTAAGGAGAAGTGGGAAGAGATTAATTCCCAGCCGTCTCCCCAATCTATTGACGGCACACCCCTACCTCGACCATCTAAGCTCGATGTAAGTCAAAACATTTTCTCAACTTTTTCATTATTCTAATATAATATATAGATACAAATGAATGATATATTACGGCTAAATCTAATTTTATTCACAAATTTATAGGTGTGGAAGGAGACCGTGGCTAAACCGAATAAGGGTCGGTGGTACGGTGTACCAGGTGGATCACGTAGTACGGGAACTTCGAGCTCCCATACTTACCCCCCGAAATGGGAGGATCCATCCACGCTTGAGTTGAAGCTAAGGTTTGACAGGTTTGAAGAGAAACAATCCTCTGAATTGACTGAGATGAAGCACACACTCCATGCCTTGCTTCAGAGCGTTCAAAGTTTGACCCAGGGTGCTTTCGCATCTTCGCCTAATCAGCCACACTCGTCAGTTGGTTCACCTTGTTGCGTTTGTAACGAGCACACGCAAGTATACGTATCGCACAAGTAGTATAAATATCGATCCCACGAGGACTAATGCCTAAGTAATATCCTAATCTTCTTTATACAATTTATGACTTCTTAATTTGAGCAATTAAAAATAAAAAGTAGAGATTTGTGAATTTGATAACAAGTAAACAATATATGAAATTAGTAAACTGCAGCAAAACACCAAGAGAACATAATCTAGGTTCTTAACTTCCCCTTGTATGTCATCTAATCGACTCTCCTAATCATCTCTATCAAGTAACAATGCATGCTCAATAATCCAAAATTCTATTTTATCTAAACTACTCTCTCGATATAGCATAAACCTTATTAACTATATTAATTCCCTATATCTATATGAGAATTGAACATAGATAATAGCATTAAGACCCAATTTCGAGTGACTACCTAAGGCACATTGGTACTCTCGTCCTTCCTGCAAATCATATTCCAAAACAATATGAACTTAGGTTGTTTTGTGCAGTTCTAAACCATGAAATCCTCTCTCGAGCACAATCATGGTTAACAAATCACTTTTAATGATGGCCAATCAATAAAATGCATTAAGATCACACAAAACAATTGAGATGCATGGTACATAATAGAGATTCATAGAATTCAATTAAAATCCATACAAGATTCCATCAAAAACCTAGAAATGAGTTTAATTCACCATACAAATAGATTTCATGGCAAAAACTATACAAAACATAGACATGAAAAACAAGAAGAGTTTGAGAAGGAAAACTCGGGTGTGGCGTGAATCTCCTTCTCTAAGACTTCTTCTTTGTTTCAGATCTTTCTTCCTGCCTTCTCTGTTCTCTTTCTGTCCAGAACTGTCTCCTTTCTCAAAAACTGCCTTTTTTAAAGTTTAAAACGTGATTCAAATCTCCTGTCAACTTTCAATTAACCGCCCCGCCTAGGCGGTCAGAGAATACCGCCTAGGCGGTGGGCTCTCGGGAAATTTGTCTAGCTAGAGCTTCTCATTGCCGCTTAGGCGTGCTAGTGGCCGCCTAGGCGGTCATGCCTCTGGAATTAATTCTCATTTCCTTCAGTGCCGCTTAGGCGTGCTGGTAGCCGCCTAGGCGAAATATTCCACAATGCATTTTTTCTATCTTTTTGCTTTTTCTTCTCCAAAAATACCCTCTGCAAAATAAAATAAAAAATATTAAACTTAATTAACATTTCTTAACCCCAAGAACTAGCATTTTAACTCAATTTGGTTCGATATTATTAATTTAGGCTGTAAAATAACTCTATAAAATAGAGTTATCACACCTCATATACAGCCCACACCCATCCAACAGAGGGGTTCCGTAGGACTTCATTAGGAGGGCAGCGATCCACCTCCAGGCACACGCCTCCAAATTACGTACGTGATGACGAGCACGACGACGATGATAAGAATGATGATGGTATTGGACCTTAGTAGACGGGCACTTTCTGATATTTGACAAACAGTTTGACGCCTCCAAATTACGACAAACAATTTGTGTATTAAGTTTGTAAAATGTATTAGCAATATTTGACAATATATTTGACGTTGACGATCCGTGATCATCATTTTAATTTAACATTTGATGATTTATTTGGTATTAGATGATCTGTGATCGTCATTTTGATTTAATATTTGATGATGTATTTTTGGTAATGGACGATCCGTGATTGTCATTTTGAAATTATAATTGATATAAAATGATGTATTGTTTGAATGTTGGTGTTTTTTGAGTAGCAATACGAAAAATAAGGTGTAGATTGGTTCGGAACGAAAGCGGCAGAAATCTTTTGATTTATGCCAAAGTTAGCCACGAATTAGCCACGGCTTACACTGACATCAGCTTAGCCACGGCAAGGCTACGGCTTAGCCACGACCGGGCCGTTTCAGGGTAAAAAGTGGCCAATGTTGGCCACTGCTTGACCGTGGCTAACCGCGACCGTGGCCATGGTTAGCCACGCCACTTTTAGCCACGGAATTTTTCCGTGGCTAATCTTCTTGGCCATGGATTTTTGCAAACTCCGTGGCTAATTGTGTTTTTTATAGTAGTGACACAATTACGCACACAAACAAACAAAACACACACACACACACAAACGCACACAAGAACACACACCTCTACACACACAAAACACACACAAGAACACACACACACAAAAACACACACCTGCACACACAAAAACACACACAAGAGCACAGGCGCGCACCCACCCACCCACCCACCCACCTAGAACAAACACACACACACAAAACACAATTGCGTACACACCTGCACACACAATAAACACGCATGCACACATAGACACCTTCAAACACAAAAAATTGGCAAGCCTTGTGGTAGACGGCAAAGATCAAAATCAAGATAAAACTCTATATCTGGAAAAAAAAGGGAAATAATAGAGAATCTAAGTTTGGGAGAAAAAGGAAAGAAAATAAGATTAGATCTAGAAAAAAAAATTGGAAAAAAAAATAGAGAACCTAGATCTGCGACAAAAATGAAAGAGAAAAAGATTCAGATATTTAGATTTGGGAAAAAAAAAGAGGTGGTGGAGGAAGAAAATTGGGGTGGTTGTGGCAGGAGGAAGAAGATGGCGGGTGGCGGCGATCGCCCTACCGGTACCGGCTTGGAGGTGGTGGTGGAGTGTAAAGAAGAAGAAGAAAGAGGGAGGAAGAGAAAAAACATAAACAAATAAAATAATAAAAAAATGAAGAATAGATAAATAAATTGAAATCATAAGTGCATTTTGGTAAATTCAATATTTTTTAAAAGTAAAAGATGACTTAATTATATAAATACTTGCATCAATTGCGCATGTACTCACGTGCCGTTAATTTGGATGGAAAAAGGGATTTTCTGCATGAATTTAGAAAATAAATGGTGCTTTTTCTATATTCTTGAACCATATCGTAGTAGCTTTCAACTTTCCAAAATCATAAGTGGATTTTTTGCAATTATGCCTATTAAAATTAAGTAAAAATCACTGGAAAAATAATAAAATTGACAAATTATAGGATGGGTCAAACTGCACGAAAATTTTGCTAGCAAGAAGGTGCTAGCTTCATCTTACAAAGATTGGCCACGTGCATAAGTAAATCAATCTAGCACAACTAATTCCAGTCCAAAAGTCAATGCCATTAAAATCCACAAATGAACTAGCCAATTTAGTTTATGATGTTTTCAAAGCGCATCGACCTCTTACTTTATGTTATGATGTAGATATTCGTACATTTTCTTTGGAAAGCGTGGAGAGGTAAACAATAAAGTTCGAATTCTTAAGGTGTGCGTCTATGAATGGTATGTATTATCAAATGAAATTCAATTAAGCAGTAATTAATTTTATCATCAGAAAGCATTGATTCTATATCTTTAAATTCTAACCAAACCTTTGTTCTTATTTAATTTTATAATATGAAGTTTAACCATAAAAAAAATATATGATAACATAAAATGTTAGGGCAATGTATTGTATTTGAGTTTAATAATTTTTATTGGTGAAATATATTATGTAGCATCATGAATAACACATATTTATTCTAATTCAATTTATCTTTTCAATTTACCATATTATGATCTCTCTCTCTCTCTCTATATATATATATATATAAATATAATTCAGAAGTTTTGAGATTATCCAAGTAAAAGCATATGTGGATAGCTTCATTTAACTCTATTTTACTATGTATAAAAGTAAAATATTATTTAAATTAATTTAAATAAGCACTTTATTATTCATATTTATTCCAAAGAATCCATCATTTAGCCAATATTTAAAATAAAATGGATTAAATTTCAATTCAAAATAAAATAATAAAATTATTTTTTTTATTTATATATTTTTTTAATTAGTTTAATTTTACATAATTAAATTTATTTGACACTTAATTCCTCGTAAAATTTTTAAAAGCATTCATACATTAACTATACCAAAATTAATATTTAAGTTAAACAGTTATTCTATTAATCTATGTGTGTGTGTGTGTGATGTGTCATATTTCCGATCGAAAATCTTGACCGTCTCTTACGGGCCACGAGCCACCTTGTTGCAAACGCTTCGACCAACGAGCATGTCCTCCAACCGTTCCATCGGGCCTCTAGCGATTAGCGACCAGCTAAAATCCTTCCAGCAATCCCGATTGGGAGATCCCTCAGTCGATCTGATCTTGATTCTCGACCCCTCGAACCTAACTCCTCGACTCATTCGGTCAACATACTTTACTACCGGGGCTATGTCAGGCTCCACAGATCTCTGCTGGCATTAAATATCCCGTCAGCCTCAAGTATGGGGGAGCCATCTAATACCATACCACATTAATTGAGAGCCAACCAATGCCAATAAATCCTACCACTAGGCTTATGGGTCGCCCATGTCAGCTTGTGACAACCTACTCAACCTAGGAGACCTACCAGAGTGTGACCTACTTGGGCACATTATAAATATCCTTTTATTTATCATAAGATAAATCTCATTAATTACTCTCAACGCCCTTACTCTGCTCAAATCTATATAAAACTAATCAACAGACTTAAATATTGAAGGGTCTTAGCCGAGACCCGTCTTAGCTAACTCACGTTACCTTTCCCTTGTTGTAGGACAACTTCCCAGTCAAATACCCTTATTCCTTCACTCGATTAGAATTCCGATCGAGATCAATCAGCTCTCAAATTCGACCCGCATCAATACGTATGTATGTTTCCCGTGCCTTTGGCATGGGTGAAATACTAGTTAGTTGATTAAATTCGAATACATATCATCCGATCAAATGGATTACACTAAAAAAATGTAGCTTAATATGGGGATGCTTAAAGTGGTCCGCCTAAGTAATCTCGAATAATCCGCATATTCGCATCTTCCTCAGAAATTTTAAAAAAAAAAGAAGAAAAATCAAACAGTTTACTTCTCATAACTTCCTTCTTCAACTGAAATTCCCGAAATGCCCCCACAATTCCCGGCGCCATAATATATAAACAGCAAAAAAAAAAAAAAAAGACAATAAAGCGGAAAAAGAAAGAAATAAAGCAAAAGAAAATAATGCTCCGACTGAGCAAATTATCCCGCCGCTGCATCCGCCTCCCCCGCCTCCGCCGCGCCTCCTCTTCTCCCTCCTCCCGGAATCCCGATATTCCCTCCCAACCCCTTAACAATCCCAATAATCCCCAACATGTCCCCGCCCTCCATCACGATTACCACCCCACCACTCTCCCCTCCCCTTCTACCTCCCCATTCCTATCCAAGACCTCCGTAATCGCCGCCGTGTCCGCCGCCGCCCTCCTCACCGCCTATACTGTCTCGCCGTCGAGTGACGACTACCCTGTCTCGGACCATCGCGCGAAATCGAAATCGATTTATGAGGAAGTTGAGACCGCCGTTGAGAAATCGAACGAATCGATTAAGAAGATTGTGAATAAGATGAAGCAGACAGGCGTCGCGGCGTCCGTTTTGTGGCAGTCGCTGAGGTCGGTGATGTCGTCGGCCAACCACGAGGTTAGGGCGGGGTTCGAGCTGCGGGTGGCGGCGTTGCTGGCCGACATTGTGGCGGCCAGCGACAGCCGGAGGGCGGCGATTGTTGGCGCGGGCGGTGGTGCGGTGGTCGACTGGTTGTTGGAGACTGTGGCGGTGCCGAAGGACGGCAATGGGACCCAGGCTGAATCTGCTAGGGCGTTGGCGTACTTGATTGCGGATCCCAACGTGTGCGAGGCGGTTTTCGGTCGGCCTCGAGCGATTCCGAATTTGTTGAGGTTTATTTTCTCTGCTCAACCTCCGCGATCAAAGAAAGTAAGGAACTTTTATGTGTGAATTTTCTATCTAATATCCTCGTTTACGTAATGTTAATTGATTAATTAGATGAATGGTGACATTACCAATAACTGAAACGTAGAATTTTATATTAAGCAATCCTAGCAGTCCGACATATTTAGGGGCTGCTGTTAAACATTGAAATAAAATTTGTGGTTCTTTGATTGTTCTTAATCTGATATACACGCCGGCAACAAGAAGCTTCAGGCGGACTTCAAATGGTGAAGACCATTGATTTTACTGTTGTTCTTGAGGCATTATTCAAGATAATTTTGCTCACTGTATGCTTTAGTTTGTTTAATGGAATATGGTACAACTATGTTTCCTAGTACCATTTATTGGAGTGCATGAGCTCCAAATAATATATTTTGGCTATTGTTAATTGGCCTCCTTGATAGGGAAAGGAAAACATGAATTCTGTTAGTAACTATTCTGGAGATGCATTATAGTTTCTTCAATGTTGACATTGTGCATTTCTGTGGAGCAGCAACCCAGACATAGTTCATTCAATGTTTCTCCTAAAGGCAAGAGCATGCTTGTCACAGCAATTATGGATGTTGTCACTTCCAATTGTGACAGCGTTGAGAAATTATCATATAACCCCTTACTGCCAAAAAATGCTGATATCAGAGATATTGCAGCAGTTATAGAAGTAATTGAAGAGGGTGGTATGCATTGGGATGAGCAGCATGGGGATGAAGAGGATGATGATGGTGGAAAAGGAATGAAGGGTATTGGAATCAAGGTTCTTGGAGGTACGACGGTTTTGGGGTTTTCTGGAACTGGTGGGTATGCTGATGTGGATCATTCTGATTCCTACGAGTCGAAGATGGAAAATAATGTGCCGAAGAGTCTATTATTCAACAAAATAAGTGAAAGTTCCCCTACACAAGCGAAGGTGTCTTCTGCTACAGTTCCTGGCCTTTGGGATGATTTGCATTGTGAACATGTGGCTGTTCCCTTTGCAGCATGGGCATTAGCTAATTGGGCAATGGCTTCTGAAGTCAATCGGTCTCATATTCAAGAACTGGATCGGGATGGACATGTAGTTATGAGTGCGTTGATGGCACCTGAGAGATCGGTAAAATGGCATGGAAGTTGGTTGGCGCGGTTGCTTTTAGAGGATCAAAATCTGCCATTAAGTGATTCTGTCTCAGATTGGAGTTCTAGTCTTCTTTCAACTATTTCTCAAGCTAGCAAAAGTCAGGACATAACTTTGGCTCAAGTAGCTTTGTCTGCATTATTGGTTTCTATTGAGAGAAGCCCTGGGGCTCAGGAGGTAGTGATGGTTAAAGGTCTCCATTTAATGAGAGAAGCAGCTAAACAAACAGTGAAGCATATATCCATCCAAGAATCATTGGCCAAAGCTTTAGAACTACTCAGTTCCGGGGAACTGCATATGTCTCTTGAAGAGAGTCAAAAATGGTCAGCCATTTTGCTTTCCTGGGTATTTGGGAGAGTCTCCTCTGACACAATTCGCTCATCTGCTATAAATATTCTTTCGCACATTCTTGAAGATTATGGGCCATCCTCTGTTCCGATTTCCCAAGGATGGTTGACTCTTTTACTAACGGATGCTCTGAGCTCCAGGAAGGCAAATTTAACAAAAGGTAGTGCTCAGGTTTCAAGTGATAAAGTAAAGGTCAGTAGGCGACAATAAAGTTCCTCAAGTAATTCTGCTTTGATTGAAAATCTTGTAACAGAAAATTCTTTTGGTCTTGATTTAATAAAAACTTCTTTTCTGCAGACACAAATTGACCAGTCAAATGTTGTTTCTGCAACCCAGACTGCAAATCTGTTATCAGGTGCTGTTGTTAATTTAGCAGGAGCACAATTGGGGACAGTCACTGAAAGTGCTGATACATTTCCGTTAGCCGACCTTCTCTCCCTTGTACCTTTTGCTGGATCATTTAAAAATCTTAAGAAGGACAAAGCACCGAAAATTACTGCTGCAGATTCAGCACTGGCCACTCTAAAAGGCATCAAATCACTAACAGAGATATGTGCTGATGATCCTTCATGCCAGCACAAAATAGCTGACTTTGGAGTACTATGTTTACTCAGGCGCTTGTTGTTGGAAGATGATTATGAGCAACTAGCTGCAATTGAAGCATATGATGCATCACGAGCTCTGGAGGCACAAGAGAAGGTGCCGTCTTCCTCTGGTGATTCTTCTTTAGCCAATACTAATGACCCTTCCAATTTACGAGTTCCAGCTACTGCTCACATTCGGAGGCATGCAGCACGCCTGCTCACTGTTCTTTCTGTTCTTCCGAAAGTCCAGAAAGCGATTGTAGGAGACAAATCTTGGTGTAAATGGCTTGAGGAATGTGCTAGAGGGCAAATTCCGGGTTGCAATGATCTTAAAATTCAGAGTTATGCCAGGGCAACACTACTAAATGTGTTCTGTAGCAATCCAGCCTGTTGGAAGTCTGAAAATGATGGTGTTTCTGACAATGATTCTTTGAAGAAAAAACAAAACTGCCCTCACTATGCTGACATGATCTTTCTGATTAATCCTGAATTGCCTCATTGGAAGTGTATAGAACAGAAAATGTCAAATTCTGTTGATGATCCGACAGTTGATGATTCTACTGAGAGGGAGAATAGGTCGTGTTCAGGAACTCTGGAGGATGATAATCCTCCTGCTTCTACATCTGGATCTGAAAGCTTCTCGAATATGGAATTTCCTCCAGTGGATATTGTTTTCGTGCATGGCCTCCGTGGAGGTCCCTTCAAAACTTGGCGGTTATCTGAGGACAAATCATCAACGAAGTCTGGCCTTGTTGAGAAGATTGACGAAGAAGCTGGAAAAACGGGAACATTTTGGCCTGGAGAATGGCTTGCAGCTGACTTTCCTCATGCCCGCTTGTTTAGTCTCAAATACAAGGTTTGTTTGATTGAAAAGTTCTCTTCTACTATGGAGTTCCGATTTCTTGGCACATCTAAAACTTCACTGTCATAACTTTGATAGAGTTCCACATCGAGTTAAGAAGCTGCAAGATTGGATGAGAGGATTTTGAGTGGATTTATGTAACCTTGTTAAACATCTAACTCCTTTGATATTGGAAAATGCAGACAAATCTCACAACGTGGTCAGGTGCCAGTCTACCTCTTCAGGTTCGTATCTGTTTCCCTGTTAGTAATCATATATCTCTTACGATGTTATCATTAGCTATTAGGAGTTCATCTTGAGTTACCTCTGAAGTTTTATATCATCTTTATTTTGGAAATGATTGATTACTGAGCAGTGGACCCACCATTGGCAGACCCTTATTAGTACGCATTTATCTAGTATTTCTACAGTTGAAACTGCTGACTACTTCAGCACCAAATTTGAGCTCGCAAAAAGGCATTTTCCAAAAGAATGGAAACGAAATGTTAAACTTGGCAAAGACAGTTATGTATGGAATTTATACCCCAGAGTCTGAAATAATATTTTGAATGAGCTGTAATTTCCACTTTATATAGCCTAGTGCATAATGCAAATACATATTTTGTGTATTGTTGCTTTGTTATTCATAATCTGATATAGCAATGAAGCAAGATCTTTTTGGAGCATTTCTTGGAACTACGCACACAATGCAGAAATTTTGTTCTCTTCTGTCCAGTCACATTTCCTTTTATTAATTACTGGAGGCTGAACTTTTTTTTTCCGTTGCGGTTCTTCTGGTTAATTTGTGCATCCCTTGGTGTTGTATGATCTTTTAGATTGATTCCCTTTTAATGTATCTGCAGGAAGTTAGCACCATGCTGTTAGACAAACTTGTTGCTGCAGGCATCGGAGATCAACCTGTCGTGTTTGTAACTCATAGGCAAGACTGCTGGCCTATTCTCATTTATGGAAATTACAAGAGTTGACTTAGTTCATGCTTACCATGATAGAGAATAATATCTACCAATGGTATTTGTGGTGACCTTAATTTCTACTATGTTTCGAGAGTGCTTTGCCTTTGGCAGGCAAAGAACTTAAATAAAGTTGATCTGCATTACTAAAGTCTGGTAAATAATTCTGCACAAAAAATGTTGCTTTTTTTGATGAGACAAAACCTCAAAGTAACTTTGGGATTGTGGTGAAGTATTTGAGCAGTTAAGCATATTTTTGAAAACAATGTCAAATTGTGAGGGTTGGAACCTTCTTAATTAAAGCAACTTGATGATAATAGGCAATAACTCCAACTCTACCATGAAGTTAAGTTTCCTGGTATAACAAGTCTCAACTAACATATATGACATTTATCCCTTTTCTGTGTGTATAACAATTGTGAGATTGCATGGTATTTGCTTACTTTGATTGTTTAACATCATAGCATTTCTTCTGCAGCATGGGAGGCCTGGTTGTCAAGCAGATGTTGTATCAAGCAAAGGCAGATAATAAGCATAATTTTGTTGACAATACCATGGGTATTGTATGTTTCACCTTAGCATAATAAAAGCTATGAATGTTTATTCTTGCCAATATTTCAAAAAAAATGTATGCATAAAAACATGTATTTTTTGTCAGGTTTTCTACAGCTGTCCTCATTTTGGCAGCAAGCTTGCAGACATGCCTTGGCGCATGGGACTTGTGTTACGTCCTGCACCAACTGTTAGTATTTGACATTCAGAAGCTCCTGTAAACCGGAGTTTTAAATATAAACCTGAGTTTTTACTGATGTAATTTAATCTGCTGTTGCCAGATAGGAGAATTGAGAAGTGGATCACCTAGGTTAGTGGAGCTTAATGATTTTATCCGTCAACGTTACAAGAAAAAGTTAACTGATGTCCTCAGCTTTTGTGAGGTAATTTCCGATATTTCATTTTAAGTTTCATCGAAAGCGTACTCTGTTGGTGACATTTGTTGGCTTTTGGCAGACAAAGGTAACACCGATTGTAGAAGGCTATGGAGGCTGGGCCTTCCGAATGGAGATTGTACCCATGGAATCGGCATATCCTGGATTTGGTGAACTTGTAGTAAGTTTTGTGACTCGGCAGTCTAGAGTTACCTCTCTATTATAACTTTCATGTACTTGGATGTGGTACTTCATTTGAGCTTTCAGTGCTTAGCTTTGCTGGATTTCACTGTTCACATTTTCTTGTCTTGTCACGAAAATATTGGTGAAGCATTTGACTCAAGTAAATAGCAGTCGGGCACACTCGATGCCCATGCAAAATAAAAATAAAACATAAACTTAATTGCATACGTGAATATTGAACATGAAATTATTAATGTATATTCTTTTAACTAAATGCAATTTACTTTATTAAATATATTATAGGACAATAATTTAAAAGTAAAATAAAATTGTAAAATGAAAACATAAATAAGAAAGAGAGTTAAATAATGGTTGATAAAAGAGAGATGGAAGAAACTAAAAAACGATATTGATTGAGGAGAGATAATGAGAGAGGAGAGAAACTACAAAGAGAAAATAGAAAACTTTAATTTGTGGGCGGAGAAGAGAAAAAATAAATGAGAGAGTGGAGACGCAAAAGACACCTAAAAAAAGCAAAGTGCTTATTAGACCTCCTAAATATTTTATTAATAGTACAGACATAGGTTTACCAACTTGATTACTTGAGACTTATGGGGTGTTTGCAAATGAAAAGAAAAAGTGCTTTTCCAGTAATGCAATATGTTTTGTTTTCTTGCTTCTATTGGAGAAAAGCTAAAATAAGCTAGAAGCGGTAATGCAGTGTTTTTCTGTCAGGATTTGTGAAGGAGAAATATGAAAAATTACCAAACATAGGATTAAGTACAATGATATATATATATATATATATATATATATATATAACCAGAAAAAGGCAGCGGTTTTTTGCTATAACACTGTAATGTAATGCAACTGAAATTCCCTGTCATTTGTTTGGCCAGTTTAGTTGTCGGGGTTACAGAGTGATAGATAACTTGCGAAATATTTGCTGTCAGGGTTCCATTTTGCAAGTTATTAACCAAATTCATGTTTCTTGTTATGACACAGGTCTTGGATTCGACGGATCATGTGAATTCTTGCAAGCCTGTAAGCAGGGCCGATCCATCCTATAAAGATACTTTGGAGTTTTTGCAAAGGCTGAAATCAAATTATAACCGTGAAGATTCTTTACATAAGTAGGCGTTACATGCGCAGTTGAGTCTTGAGGACTCTGGCTTTGTTTGCTGAGATCTCCGTTGGTGGTGATAATTTTAAATGGACCCCAGGTCGTTTGCCTCAGCCCCTATGTTAGAAGGTCCTATGAGCGTTGTAAGGTATGTGTTGGCTGGATTCCGGTGATAATGAAGCATGAGCTCTGCAGATCAGAAGGCAGAATTCTGGGAATTGGGATAATATTTTGTATAGAGATTCCTTTTTTCTATTTTCTCTTAGAGTAGTTCAATGATTCTTCACCTCTGATTTCCATTAATCCCCTGGCATACTAAAGAAATTACACCTCAAGTATTTAAGTTAGCATTCAAAATTACATTTTAGTGGTAGTGGTAGGGTAGGGTAGGGGATTAATGGGGAATAGCAGCAGCAGCTCTGTACATGTAGCTGTTGTATATAATTTGTTTAGAGAATATTGTCAAGCTAATGATGAATTGTTCCTTCTTTTCTTTTATAGACTGGTTTTTAGTGCAACAAACGATTATAATTTAATCATATTATGCATTTAAGTATTTTTTATCAAATAAAATAAATATTAACTGTCGGATCCAATGCACGACGCATAAAATAATTTGTCTATCGAATGCATTGCTGTCCTTTTCGACTAGTGTTGCTCCTTCCTGTAGAAGCGGGACTACTTGGTTTGATGACGAGATATAAAAACAGCCGAGTTGTGCAAAGCCCGTTGATACTTGTAAAGAGGTATTCTCAAAGCTGATCAAATCCACTCAAATTTATCGAAACTAATACAAAGCCCGTATAAAAGCCCGATTACGACTTATCGCCCAGCCCAACTCTTCCTTCACTATAATAAAAACTTATGTAATAAAAATTAAACAAGAAATTGTCAAGCACAGCAAAAATGGCGTACTCTGGTACTGGAGCAACGCTGAACCTCTCAGCTTCTTTGAATTTTCTCAAAATTTCAATCCCACAGCTGTTCAACAAATCCCACTCTGCACCGAAACACTTCACAAAATCAAACAACAGCGAAAAAATTTCAAGAAATGGCAGACTCAAAATTCATCCATTTTTCTTGCAGTGTACACAATCCAGCAGTCCGAATTTAGTGTCAGATGCAGAGAGTGAGTACGAAACGGTAGAAGGATATAGCTCTAATGGAGAATATACAGAAGGGAAAGCAGGGCCGGCGCCGATGGTGGGAAATGGGCAGGCGCAGCCGCCGGTGAAGCGGCGGCGGCGGCGGTACAGGAAGCAGTACCCGGGTGAGAAAAATGGTATTACAGAGGAGATGAGGTTCGTGGCGATGAAACTGAGAAACAGTGGGAAAGTCAAGAAAAAAGAGACTTCTGCTGTTAGTGGTGAGGAAGAGAGGGAAAATGAAGGTGAGCAAGAGGATAATTCTGAGGAAAAGAATGGTGATGGAAATGGCGAGACGTGGCAGCCCAGCATGGAGGGTTTCTTGAAGTATTTGGTGGACAGTGAGCTGGTTTTCAGAACAGTTGAACGCATTGTTGATGAGTCCAGTGATGTTTCTTGTAAGCTATTCCCTCCACCACACCCAACCTCCCCAAACCCCCCCCCCCCCCCCATTTTTCTATAGATATAATTATGTTGTTGTTCATTGTTTTTGAATCCTATGTTTGAAGTTGTTCAAGTCATGTTCAATCTATCCGGCTAGTTCTTCCTAGAGAATTTGCGGGTTTGCTTCATATTTGGTGTTTCTTGATTTCAACTCTTGCTTTTCCATGATTTTTCGATGAAATTTTAATTCTTGGTTTTTTTTCTTTTTTTGGGGACAATAATTCTCGATTTGTGATTGTTTCTCAAATTGAGATATGAAAATTGGGGAAGATTTTGGAGGTGGAACAAAAAGAAATGGTTACACATCTGGAAATGTGAGTGCAGATAATTCCTTGTCAAGAGCATTTTCGTTTTGTTTGTGCAGATGTTTACTTTAGAAAGACTGGATTAGAGAGGTCAGATTGCATTTCCAAGGATTTAGAATGGTTAAGGGAGCAGGGTAATGAGATTCCACAACCTAGCATTCCTGGAGTTGCGTACGTGCAATATTTGGAGGAACTCGCTGAGAAGAGTCCTCCTCTATTCCTCTGCCACTTCTACAATATTTATTTCTCACACATAGCCGGTGGACAAGTCATAGCTAAACAGGTACTCTGTGCTCTGGTCTGGTTCATACACTTATTCGTTTGATGTAATGACGCTGCTGTTATTTTAGAATGAAACAAATTTGCCTCTAAGCTCTTATTGAATTGTAACTTTTTGCTTCTTGTCTTTTGTATCAGTTTTGATGTCTACTCACTTGGTACATTTCTCCACCTCTCGATTAGTAACATGTTTTTAATAGTTACCTCAAATTGGACTTTGGATCTTAAGAATGTAAGAAGAGCATCTTATAATATGCTATCACCTAGTTACAGAAACATATTAAAACGGGGAGGAAGGTATCCTGGTCTTGAGCATATTCTTTTGATACTTTTTAAGCATCACAACTGCAAATGCCGTGTTTTAAGTTGAACAACTGATTTTCCTGCAAAAACAATTAACGCGTTCAGAAAACATGAAGATGAACAGCGTAACTTTGAAGCCCTCATGGAGGCCTTCTCTTGAATTATGTGTTCTGGTGCAGAATCCTTGTGCCAAGATTTTCAATATGCAGGTGCTATTTTGAGGAGCTAATGCATAAGCGGTTGTGGCGTCTTCATGTTATATGTTGCATATGCACTGGCATAGTTGGTACTGCTTGTGCATCTTATTTTAGCTTAAAAATTGTATGAGTAGGTCTCCAAGAAGCTCTTACAAGGAAGAGAACTGGAGTTCTATAAATGGGTCGGAGACGCAGAAGAGTTGCTGAGAGGTGTTCGCGAGAAGCTTAATGCACTTGGAGAGGTAAATCGATTCTCTCTCTCTCTCTCTCTCAATTTTTTTCCGACATTCTTGTAGCTATGGATAAATTGCTTCATGATCGCATCACTGTTCTACAATTATGCTGCAGCACTGGTCCAGGGATGAGAAAAACAGATGCTTAAGGGAAGCAACAAAAGCATTCCGTTTTCTGGGGCAGATAGTGCGGTTGATCATTTTGTAAACAAAAGCCAGTTTAACCTCGATCGCACTTCTCCAGATGGTGAGTGATGAAAAAATTAACCTTCTTTTGGACCCTTAAATCAGTGACACAAAGAGACTTTACATTTCACTTAGTTTTCATTTCTATCATATTTTGCTATTCTTCCCTTCATGCTTGCATTCTCTGTTCTTTGTCATCAATATAACTCAATTTCTTATCTTTTTTGAATCTTTTGAACAGTTGACAAATTACTGCATCCCGGAACTTGGTTTGAAATGGCCAGTTAACTTTGTCCGGACCAACAGCATCGCTCCTAATTGGTTATCCAAAGGTATATGAATGAGAAGATTGTTAGCGATCCTGAGATCAACTTCTCTTTCTGAGCTGCTACATCTTTATCGGGGAAGAAAAAGGGTTAATCCGAGTTAAAGTTCATGATCGCTGAATGGTTCTCATCTCCTGTGAATAGTAATTTTCTTTCAGTCGCGTTGAGTATCATTATGTATCTATGAAATAGTCATCTTTGTTTTGTTGTGGGGTGTAACGATCATTGAGTCAGAAAACAAATTACCTTTCGCAGTACAAGCGTAAAACCTTTCTTCAACTCTTTGTTTTCTTTTCTTGGTTAATGATGCAATTCATATTGTTCAAAACAATCATATGAGAACTTTATCTGCAAGTTTACTTCTTTTTATTAACTGATTCAACTTGAGGTTTAACTGTTTGTTGAATAACAAAATGATCAACAATCCTAACAGTGCTCACAGGATCCTGCTGAGGAGAAACCGACTGCCATTTGCTTGGAAATTTCCGTCTGTAGCTAAGGCCTTGCGCCTGCTTCGACTCAACCTCCCAATGTGGATCCACCTGCCAAGCCTTCGGAACCTGTGCAAAAGCACAGTACACATAATCCCATAAAAGAGTGTGATGAATGAGTCAATGAAAATATTAACGACAATATTAGGGCAAACATCTCACCTTATCTACTGCAAGGGTGAAGATTTCAAGATCACCTTTGCGGTTTATGTGGAACCTAGTAAATGCTTTGTAGTTGGCAATGCGAAGTGAAGAGAAAGCTTCATCGAAGTGTATGTGAAGCCAATTGATGCAGATATAAAGATAGCTACCGAAAACCAATGACACAATCGGAGTTGAGAAGACCCAAAAATAAAGGAAAATAGACGCGTAATATATCACAGCCAATCCCCGGGATAGCGAGTCCATCCCATTCTTGCATATGTTGCTCCTGGTCACAGCCATCACCTCAGGAACATCGAATGCAGACATCAGATACTTAATGCATGCGGGGTAGAGCCCGAATGTCCATTGATCGATCCGGGCCCGCATGCCCGTTCGGTCTGGAAAATGCTCGCTCTCAACGGACCGGTACCATTCATACAGTGTGTGGTAACCTGTGTGTGTGAGAGGAGGGAGAGAGGGAGATTCACATGTGATGCTTAAAAAGACTGTTTTTCTCATTATAAAACATGGTATTCCAAAGAATGGAACAGTCACCTGAAGTTGCTAACAATTTATGTCTGATGCACGTCTCCACGCCCAATTCCAAGAGCAGCATTAGAATCAACGCAGCAGAGAGGTGAGCAGAGACATGGAGTATGCCAATTATTACTTTTCTCTTTCGTGAGACTTTTGAAGGCACGAAACAGATGGCCGCGACTAACAGAAAGAAAGCACCGGCTGAAGATACATACGAGTGTCCAAGCATATATATGAAAGCATCCCATATCGTCCCGAAGAAGCTTTTTAGATGACCCGAAACTGTATCGTCCTGTAAGATGTGGTCTAGCTTACACTAGAACCCAAAATCGAAAGCATTACTCATCTTTTCCAGTTTTTATTAATTTTTGATGATCAAAGGGGGTATTTGTAATTTTAAAACTGAGAGGGGAAGTTTTTGTAATTACACATGCAGGGAGAGTGGTTAGTGTAATTGAACAAGCACAGCAAATATTACCTGTGGAAACATGGAAAAGACCAAGATGAAGTATATAATGCCACCGATGAAATCAAACTGCCAATTTTTCTTTCGAAACTTCAATATATTGCCCAAGGCAATCTGCAAGAGAATTTGTCAAAGACCCAAAAAAAAATAAAAAAAGGTCATCAAACAGGAGAAGAAACAGTAATAACAGCAAGTGATCATATTATAATACAGCTTATGTACCCTGCTCGAGTCTTCAACAGACGGATAAGCTGCCTTGGTTTCATAAGACGACCCATATAAATTCTTAAAATTACTAAAGACATGAGTGGGATGCAAAAAAGCCCCGCCACAACCATTAACAAGCAAATGCTGCACGTGAACGGGCTTCCCAGATGGAACACATGAATGGCGCATGTAATGATGCAAGTCGCCAGCTATTCGGAGCTTACACCTCCCTTTTAAATGGTCGCATATCAGGTGTGTAATATTCTTACCGGTTACTAAGTTCCAATACCAGTCGAGAAGCCAATTGGGTTCGTGAGTCATGATGATCACAGAATCGTCGTCCCCTACCTGAAAAAAGATACATATTATAGTAAATATTGCATTTCAGAAATTACCCCGTTCATGCTACTATGTAGAACCGAAATTTTGACAAAATGTACCTTTTCCTTGACCAATTTTGAGAAGAATTTGAATTGGTAGTCATCAATATCACAATGCAGAGCAAGGTCAAGACCTAAGATCCACCATCGTTTTGGTAGCTTCATTGCGAAATAGCTTCTCGTTTGGGGCATAAACCATCCGCCTAACCAGCTCTTATGGCATATATACCGCATGAATGTCTGAAGCCCATCAAACCAATCTGTTAACCAGGAAAGGTGATACTCATGTTAATGCACAATAGCGAAAAAAAGAAATTGATCAACTCATATGTGAAAAATTAGAACCAAACCTAACCATGATTTCCAGGTATGATGAAGCACTGAGGCCCATCATACTGCTTGAGTGTTGACACCCCTGATGGCAATTCTGGTTTGCTTACAGCTATATGCTCCTCCTTATACCAGACAGGCGGCTGAATAGCATATTCAAAGGGACGAAAAAAACGTCTCTCATAGGTAAATGAAGATGGATTAGGGTACCTGAAACAAAGAATTAACATTTAAATCAGTTTGAAACGGCAACTTACAAAAACACACGAAATAAATTCAACATTGCAATAATGGATCAGATAGCTAATGTCCATTGAAATACTGCTAGGATGAAGTTATGCGGAAATGAAATTGAGTACCAAAAAGCTAATAGAAGTAATTGAGCCTGCAACAAAATATAAGTTTTGAACTTGAAAAAGTATTTGTTGCATCCTTTCCCAGATAAAAAAGGTGCAGATAAAATTAAATAGCGACAGTAATAGTTGAGCTTACGCAAGATCACCCCCAATGAGGAGCAATCTACCACGTGGCAGCGTAATCAGAGAATCATTATTCTGAACCCGAATTGAAGGCTGAGCAAGAAGTCGTGCCACACTATATGAAGAGTTTCCACCATCACCAGTATCAGCCATAAAGTCAAACCACAGTTCATCTAGTTCACTAAACTGATCGTAGAAGAGATCTTCTTGCTTAGCTCCATCCTCAACCCTGCTCATTGCAGCCTAAAAACCAATTGGTATAGCAACCAAACATGGCACCAAAATCAGTAGAGAATCATAAAATAACTAAATAATGTGATGAAAACTAATGACATTCAGTGACGTATTGTTTTGACAGAAAGAAAATATTATCCTGAATCAAATTCCTGCCACTTCTTCAATTAGGTTCTTGACCAAGAGACAGATCTTTTAGAAGGGGGGTCAAAGAAAGGAAACTTTGCGTAAATCCAAAGACTAATAAGTTCAAGTGGACTGACAATTATGTCAACAAGTAGGAGAATGTTAAAAGTACCTGCATCATGCGCATGTCAAAACGTCCGACAAACAAAGTTACTGATACCATCAGGTCGAAAACTGTCTTGAATAAATCAGCAGATGTCCTAATTCATCCCAGCAGAATATAATGATTGAAGGTGTCCATCTTACTTAGAAAGATCTTGTCTTTGTGTTATGCGTGCAAGTATATTTGTACACTGTGTGTGTGTTTGAGAGAGAGAGAGAGATACCCTGAGTACCAAGGAACCATATCCAAGAAGTCGGGCTTCATTTGCTTTTTCTTCATCTTCTCAGATTCTTTTTGCGACACGGGGTGAGTAAGAGCCCATCTGTTAATTGGTAGACGCCAGTGAGACTCAATCCAAAAAGACCACATAGATTTCGCAAACAAGAAAAACAAAACAAAGACAAAAGGATACATTCAAGACCAAAGCCTCAGTTCTCACCCTGTTGATCTTTCCACAACATAATTGGCAATGTAGAGGCCTATGAAAGTGGCCCATAATGAGTATATAGGCGAAATTTCGTCTGGTGATTCTTCACATGAGCTGTCGCTACAAGTCAACTGAAAACATATTACATAAAGATAACACTATTAGATATTTATAGAAATAAACAAACAAATAAATAACAGTATAAGATCATTCGCGATGTGGATAACGGAAACATGAGCTAACAAAAGCTGAAAAATCACACCTTGCCATAAATGACCCATTTGGACAAAAATGGATAATCACTAGCAGAACCAACGGGAGCAAACCAAGATTTGCAGACTTGATCTTTAAACTCATTCATGCGAACAAATTTCATAAACCAGCCCCAGTGCTTTCTTTCAAATGTCTTTTCTCTTACTGTAGCAAGGTTGCCACAGTGGCTATAAAATACACAACAAGCTACACTAATAACCTACACAACAATAAATGCCAGAAAATAAGAACCAAGAGAAACATGGGTCAATCGAAAATGTGTTCTTAGGACTTACACCACAATTTTGAAGAATTGTAAGAATTGCAGGTCTCCTTCCAGCCACACGAGCAACGAGGCCAATATACCAGAGGCCCATGAACACAAAATGGAAAACAATGAGGAACAAGATGGAAGATGTATAGATAATTAGAAACAAAGAAAGGTTCATCCTCATATCAACTCCCATTGATTGAAAACTAGGAAGATGATATAATGCAGCCACCAATATCCAGGCTATATACCTGCGAATTGAATACCCAAAAATTATTGAAGATCCTTAGTCCCTTCATGAAAGAGTTATGTTTCTGCACAAGAAATAAATAAAATTGAAAACAGAAGATTTACCAGCGACTGAAGTTGGAATAACTTGGTTTGATTGTTTTGCCAATAAATGGAGAAGAAAAGAAGTAGAAGAACCCAAGCAGACAGGCATATATCGACCACCACTTAACATTGTTGTCTAACTTCTGAACAAGAGTATGCATATTATCCGATGATATGAAAAATATGCAACCTATAATAACAGCAATAACCGCATGCCTTGAGTGCTCATGTGGATACGGATATCTGTGGGTGAAAATAGTCCTAACTGTCTCCATCTTTAAATTATCTACTAAACCAGAGGCAATTTGTCCAGTCTCACTACAATTTTTCAAAAATTGTCGGTTTTCCCGGGTCACGGAGGTTTCCACTCTGCATGAAACGAGTGCATCACAACAAAGACAAGCACTTTAATCCTTAAAATAAGCTAAATAAGAACATAACCCACCACGAATGGAATAAGAGAAATATTTAAGTTGTTACGAAGCTTCCACAAGCAGCATTTACATAGAATGCTAATGCAAAAAAAAGAAATTCACCTGGCTGTCAGCATATGATCTTATCCATTATTGCAAAACTAAAGTAAGATATCTATGTGTGTATGTGTGCGCGTGTGGCCCATTGAGAACGCTCAGAGAGTAATGGATGCCATAACTTCCAAGTCCAATAACTACTGGCAATTGCCATCAATCAGTACAAGCAACCATAAACCTACGAATCCCGGTAATAACAACTTCAGACACTATAAGCATGCTGACTGAGAAGCACAGTAAATAAAAATAGCTCACCCAGATTACTTCGTTCACAAGATAGAAATTTTTTGGACAAAACAAACACAAAAGATTGAACCTTGGGTATTTTTGTCTTCATTATCATCAGCGATCATAATATATGTATGCCAACACAACAATACACACGCGCGCGCGCGCTAGATCTCCCAAACCACTTTAAAGAACATAAAAAGATTGAGCTGATCAATTTTGCATTGCATTTGAAAGACAAATACTACGTAAAGACTCGAGTGGAAGAACAAGCTACCTGAAAGAAGGACGAACAGAGTACATATAATCCAAAGAAAGATGAAATGTGAGAGATTATTGATCAAGAAACCGCCGTCATTATCACAATGATCAAGAAATCAACGAACTTAGCAGAAAAAGATAACAATTTTCAATTGAAATGCACCCCCACCACCATAGCAATTCTCTTCGATGGGCTTCCGAAGAATCTCAAATTTCGAGGTTCAGAAATCGAACGATGATAGAGGTTACGAGCAAAAAGATTGATTTTTTTTTTTCTTTGAAATTCTTGAAGTGCCACGAAGCATGCAGTTTTGAGATTCCTGGAATTGCTTTTCGAGTTATCGGAGGTTTTTTTTTTTTTTTTTTTTTTGGGTATTGGACTACAATATTATTTCATGTCCAGTTATAAAATGGCATAAACATTAATGATTTTAAATTTATTTTTATGGGATTTGATAAGTCTTATTGTGTTCTGAGATTTATCTTCTATGAATTTTTGTTATTTTCATGTTTTTTTTTAATTGTAATTGAAAATCACACCGACATTTGTGAAAAAAATATTTTATTTTTAATATTTATATTATAGTAGTTATAGATGTAATTTAATAATATATACCCTAAAAAAACCGTGACGATGCATCGGGAAATCAGGAATAGCATGGAGAAGTTGAGGCCCTTAGTATAACTTTTGGGCTCATTGAATGGGCATTTTAAGCCCATTTTCAGACCACAGCATAACGAATAGCATAATCCTTGGGCTTGTTGCTCTTGTTTGGGCTACGGCCCAATATTGTATTGTGTTATATTATTGAATCAAAGTTTCTGTTTCATTTTGTTTTTTTTTTGGATGTTGCACTCATTTTTAATTTTCTGTTAAGGAACTTTCGGAGCTTTATTAAGAAATTATTACAAGTAAATAACCTCAATAAATTGAATAAGCCGATATATTTTTTTTAATTTTATGTAAAAATGGAGGGAAGTAATTAGCAATATATGTACATATATGTGTATATACTCATATGATACTTAATTATATTGTTAGTGTAATAATATTTATCACGTGATTTAGCCATTAGTAGCTAAATTTGGTGCGTGCAAGAATTTTATGTGGTAAATGTGTTCTATGCACAAAGATAAATTAATGTCCATCTTCTCCACTTGGACCTTATAATTATATATTAAACCGATCGCATATATATACTATTTATTAAGTGTTAAACTCATCTAATAATTGTTTTTGGTGTCTTAGTTTGGCAAACTATTTTTTCTTTCCCTTTCATTTCGCCTCTTACTTTTCTCTCTCCTATTTTCAAGGTAATATTATTATTCTCTTTTTATTCTTCTCTCTCCTCTCTAATATTCCTATCTTCAATATTTATTTTACTTATCTTTTTATTTATATTTTTCAATCATATATTTATCTATTTTTCAATCATTTTTTTTCATAAATCTAATAAATATATTTAAAAGAGATAAAAATATATTTATGTTATAATTTAATACATTTTAAATTTATATCCGGTAATTTTAACCATGTGATTAGATTACATTTATTTTTATTTTACAGGACTTATAGAACATGCTACCTTTACTAGTCTACATATGATCCTGATTTGGAAATTCATAGGTCAAAGAGGAGGGTGGTAGAACTTAGCTTTCATTTAACTTCTTTCTCCACCATTAATGGTGTGGTGGTTATTCATGCATGTGCCACCAACAATTTCTCCATCACAAATTGGTTATTTAGAGAATTATCATTAGAGAAAATATAAATTATAATATGAATGAAAAAAAAAAGGTGATTACAAAAAAGTATAACGTATAATATACATTAAGGGACGGTACATTATATAATGATAATGATAATTTTTATTTCATCCTCTATATATAATTTGATGGTGGTGTATTATTAAATGAATTTCTTTAAATTCAAATTTAATAGCTCGCTACAAAATAAATGAGTAAATTAGTACAATATAATAAGTGATTATATATGAAAAAATTGTCATTAATTATATGTAAAATTATACTTTTGGTTCTAGACTCCTGGCTTTATAATACATTTGGTCCCATAGCTTTCGTTTGATAAATACGGTCCTTGTAATTTAGTATGCATTTACACATTTGAATCCTTTTTTTCTACACATTTAGTTCGGGCCTCACACATTTGGTTCTTGAATCTCAAATGTGGTCATTTTTTTCACACATTTGATCCTTTACCTCATTTTCCATCCAAAATAAAACTTTTTCGGTACGGAAAAACAAATATTTAAAACACTCATCAACAGAAAGTATATTTAGAGTCTGTTTTTTTTTAAAAAGGCAACATTAACACTATAATTTAGTCTTAAAGATATTCACTATATTGTCAAATAAACTAAAAAAATGCACAGTGCACCATTAAATATATATATAAAAAAAGCACCATTCAAATTAATGTGTGTGTATATATATTATATATATATATATATCAACATATAACAAAAGGGCACCATCCCTTTTAGTACTTAAATCGCATACAAATTTTAAAGCTAGGTAGCCACAACAACTACCCCCCCCCCCCCCCCCCCCCCCAAAAGCTACAACAATTCAGAACAAAGAAAAACTCACGTTATAATGGTGGGGGATGCAATGGCTTCTTACTTGCATGCAATATCTCCTCCACCCCAATTTTTCTCCAATGCAAATGGTTAGCCCATTAGTTTTTCTATTATCCACGTGAATTTAGGCATCAAAAGCAAAATTCTTGAATCGGCCAACATAAAAATTAGGGTTTTGAATTGGGGAATATTTAGGCAGGTGAGAGTGAAGTAAGCTTGTGCTGAGAGAAGTGTCCTAAGGTGCAATTTACCCTAGGTGACTTAGTTATAGTTGACATGCAAATCATGTGTCACCGCTGAGAAAAGTTAATTTTGGATGAAAAATGAGTAATTGTTGGGAAAGAAAAAGGACCAC